>JAADWV010000191.1:0-55225 GCA_023336295.1 Pythium folliculosum
CACTGTAGCCATTTTGAGATGTCAGTGGAGCCAGTCGGAGAAGATTGAGCGAAAGTATTTTTAGTTCGCTTGTTTTAAACACTTGAGTCACCTTTTGCAAGGATTCAGGATTTGAGTCACGTTTTGCAATTTTCCCTTTTTTTTTCCTCCACTCATCCCCCAAAATCTCACGAACGCTAAGTTCGCACCTCCGTCCACTATACTGGAAGTCCACAGTACGCCCTCGGCCTGACACCAATAACCCGTCGCCAACCGCATCGTTCCAATGGCCACCACCAGCGCCACCGTCGCCACCGTCGCCAGCGCGCCCTCGCCGTCGCTTTCGTCGTCCCCACACGGCGCCTGGCGCGAGTTCCTCGTGTTCTTCGTGCACCGCCACTTCAACTTCCGGTACGCCGAACTGGACGCCGTGCTGACGCTCCAGGGACTCGAGTTGGAAGATGTGGTTCCAGAGACGCTGCCGGATCCGGAGGCGTCGCCCGTGCTGCGCGTGCGGCTGCCGTCGGCCGCGCACGCCAAGCTGCTGAGCGCGCGCGCGATCCTGATCAAGGGCGTGTACGAGGTCTGGGGCCAGGCGCGCGGCGAGGAAGGCTACGCGGCGCTCGTGCGCGCGGTGGAAGAATTCGACGGCGACGTTAAGAACCGCATCATCCGCGACGCCGCGTGCGCGTGGAGCATCGGCGTGGACGCGTTCGGGCGCAAGTTCACGATGGAGGAGCAGGCCGAGCGGCGCGCGCACTTTGACGCGGCGCTGCCGTTCGAGGGCCCCGTGAGCGTGCGCGCGGCCGACGAGAAGTTTCTGATCCTCGAGGAGTACGGGCTCGAGCTCGGCGTGGACCTCAAGACCGCGACGCCCCGGCAGTTGTTTTTCCTGCGCGAGATCGCCGGCGGCGCGCGCAACCGCGGGCGCGGCGGCGGGCGCGACCTCGTGGACCAGCAGACGCTCAAGAAGCGCGCGTACATCGGCCCCACGTCCATGGAGAGCGAGATGGCGCTGCTCATGAGCAACATGGCGCTCGTGCAGCGTGGCGACGTGGTGATCGACCCGTTCGTGGGCACCGGCTCGGTGCTCGTGCCCTGCGCCACGCACGGCGCCGTGTGCTTCGGCACGGACATCGACATCCGCGTGCTGCTGGGCAGCGGCGTGGGCGTGAGCGGCGCCGGCGCCGAGCAGCTGCTCGAGCAGATGCCCGCGCACGAGCGCGACGCGCGCGTCAACGTCGTGAGCAACTTCAAGCAGTACGGGCTGCCGCTGCCCGAGCTCATCCGCGGCGACAACTCGATCTCGCCGCTCGTGCGGCGCTGCGCCGACTACTTTGACGCGGTCGTGTGCGACCCGCCGTACGGCATCCGCGCCGGCGCGCGCCGCAGCGGGCGCAAACCGGGCGCAGTCGTGCTCACAGAGGCGCAGCTCGCGGAGACGGCGCAGCAAGCGCAAAAGTACATCCCGCCCACGCAGCAGTACGCGGCCGAGGACGTCATGCGCGACCTGCTCGCGTTCGCGGCGCAGACGCTGCGCGTGGGCGGCCGCCTCGTGTACCTGCTGCCCACGACGTACGAGTACACGGACGCCGACCTGCCGCGCCACCCGCGCCTGCGCCTGATCCACAACTCGGAGCAGAAGCTCACCAAGAAGTACGCGCGGCGGCTCATCACCATGGTCAAGCTCGACGCGCCCGTTACCGACGACGACGAGTCGCAGGCGAGTGCCGAGGCCGCCGGCGCCAGCGAGGACCGCAGCTACGCGAACCTCCGCGAGAAGATCCTCGCCGAGAATCGCAAGCGCAAGGCCGCCGAGCTCGGTTCGTAGCAGTACTACGCTTCCATTGGCCCTAGACCCAGACAATCCATACTACACATCATCAAGCCGTATAGACCAAAACATGCAAAAGGGAGGCGTTTATAGTTATGCGAAAGACAGCACGACGGGAGGCAGCCGACAGCTACAAGCGGCGCTTCACGTCTGCCTTACAAACGCGCACGGTGGGCGGCGGCGGCACGGAACGCGTCGACCGGAAGGCGAATGCTCTATCCGTACGACAGTTGTAGAAGTGAAGTCGTGGTGGAGATGGAAACAACGTTGCGTGGCGCCGTCGCGGGAGCACGCGAGTGGGGCAGAGCGGAGCGGACGGGCGGGAGGTGAGTGGCAGGAGTCATCGTGGTGTCTTTGTCTTTGGTCTCATCAGTGGAACGAATGAAAGAAGGAGCGAGGCCGTCTACTCGCTCCAGCCGAGAAAGTCGAGCGCCTCGCCGGCGAGGTACAGCGAGCCCGTGGCCAGCACGTTCCACGGCTGCTCGGGCGTCGCGCGCGCGCGCAGGTCGGCGATGCAGTCGACCACGGAGGGCAGCACGACGACCGCGTCCTCCTCGTACACCTTGCCCTCGTGGGCCGTGAGCGCGCGCCAGAGCCGCGTGAGCGTGTGCTGCCACTGGAGCTTGCCCTCGGGCACGGCGTCGAGCTGCGCGAGCTGCTCGGGCGCGTACGCCGCGAGCACGTCCTCGCGCGCGGCCGCGCGCAGCGCCTCGGAGAACGTGTTCATCTTGGCGAGGCTCGGGCGCGACGCGCCGGTGGCGCAAAAGTAGACGCGGTCGAACGGCAGTGCGAGCAGCGGCGCGAGGATGCTGGCGACGTTGCGCTCGTAGTGGATCGTGAACACGAGCGCCGTCATCGTCTTCTGGGTTGTGGGCCGCGGCGCCAGCGCCTTTTGCGTGAACCACTCGGCGCAGACCTCGAGGCTGCGCAGCGTGTGGGCGCCGTCGATGTAGTAGTCGGCGTGGTGCGCCGCGTCCGGCATCAGGTGCGAGCGCGCGGGCCAGAACGCGAGCTTGAGCCCGTCGCGCACGGCGTCCTCGAGCGGCTGTGCCACGTCCAGCGGCGCGAACGGCTGCGCGCGCTTGTGGAGCAGCCACGCGTTCGCGAGCGAGGCCGCGAGCCCGGCGTTCACGCGCTGGTAGTCGCCCTGCATGCCGAGCTCGTAGCGGGCGTTGTCCGGGTGCGCAAAGTCGTCGAGCACGGGCGCCAGGAAGAGCGGCGTGTCGGTCTCGCGCGCGCACTCGCGGAGCGTGGCCATCGCGAGCGGCTCCTGCGCGGTCGTGAACGCCGGCACGCCGCGCTTGAAGATGCCGGCCTTGGCGTGCGCGATCTGGTCGAGCGAGTCGCCGAGCACGCGCACGTGGTCCAGGTCGAGCGTCGTGATGCCGCAGACCACGGGCGTCTCGATGACGTTGGTGGCGTCCAGGCGCCCGCCGATGCCGACCTCGAGGATCACGACGTCCACCTGCTCCTCGAGGAACGCGTGGAGCGCGAGCAGCGTGAGGAACCGGAAGAACCAGGCCATGGGCGGGTACGCGCCGCTAGCTTCCGCTGTGGCCTCGAGCCCGTTCCAGACCGCGTCAAAGTGGTGCAAGAACTTGTCCTGCGCGATCGGCTTGCCGTTGATGCGCACGCGCTCGCAGGGCGAGATCAGATGGGGCGACGTGAAGAGACCGGTCTTGTACCCGGCCTGCCGCAGGATGCGCTCGGTCATGGCGCACGTGGAGCCCTTGCCCTTGGTGCCGGCCACGTGGACCACCGAGAGCTGCGCGCGCACGCGCGGCGTCATGCCCAGGCGGTCCATGTAGTGCTGCATCATCGCGATGGTCTCCTCGCGCGTCGAGACCTGCCGGTCCTGGCCCGACAGGTCCTTCCACTTGGCGCTCACGCCCAGCAGCTTGGACATCGCCGCGTCGATCTGCGCCGCCGGCGTCGTCGGCTGGGGCTCCGTGGCGCCCACAGTGGCGTCGGTGGCGAGCGCCGCGGCGGCGGCGACCGGCGGGAGCTGCTGCGTCATCGCGGAGGGGCGGAGGGAGAAGGAGGGCGGGAGGGCGCTTCAGGAATCGCGAGTGAGCGTGACGGTCTCACAAGTGTCTGTGGTGAGACCATCGTGGCACCACCTGGAGGGATTGGTACGAGGGGTCAGAGCGTATTTCATCCAATGAGGTCACGTTATGCATGATTTCAGCGAATCAGAAGACGCCTTGGAGCTATTACTAGCGAATGAAACGACAGACAGGAACATGTTCGACCAGCCTAGAACGGAACGCCATTGGGCAGGAATTTCTCTGTGCCAAACAGCGTACATAGGCTAGACTAGCAAAAGGTAATTAGCTATGGCAAGTATGTACCCATGTCAATCGACTCAGATGGCTACACCCGCCGCGCTCCTTTGGAAGGCTCGCACCCATGCGTCCCCCGTCGTTCGACGCGCTTGATCATCGCGACGTTGGTCACGCGTGTACACACAGTGGGGGTCAATCGGAGTCAGAAGGACGGACCCGTCGTCGCCGCCTCCCAAGTCCGGACGTCCGCACGAGACAACCTCACACGTTTGCCGGCTATTTTCCTCCACGGTCCGTCACGTTGGTGCTGATGGTGTCGTTCCTGTTGCCCCCAAGCGAGCTGCGAGTCTACGTTTAGCCCAAGTGCACTGTCGGCGAGAGTCCGCACGCGTTGCGACGTCGCGTTCACCGCCTTCGGGTCAGGCATGCCGCCGCAGTGGGCAACGAGCTGACCAACACGCTGTCGCCGTCTCCCTTACCGCAGGACCACGACCATGGGCACGGCCGCGAAGACGAGATGCTCCTCTCAGACACCACCGCAGGCATCACGACCACGGCTCACGACCCACATCAGCGCACTGCCGCTGGAGACGCTCTTCTTGGCTTCGTCGTCGTCTTCCTCGTCGTCGTCCGATTTCCCCGTGGCACTCGTGGACCGCCACGCGGCGCTGTACCACGTCGGCAACGCGCTCCGCCTGCTGCGGCTACGGCAAGCCGCGCCCAGCGCGCGTGCCATCAAGCAGTCGCCGGTGCTCAGCCCCGCGCTGACAGCGACCGCATAGGCCATCTCCACCATGGCGCTGGCAGCGCTGCAGGTCGCGGCGGCGCTCGCCGTGGTCGTCCACTACCTGGCCTGCGCGCGGCACGCCGTGCTCCGGATGGCCCCGCACGAGGCCCAATTGCCACTTACGAACACGTACGGGCACGCGCTGGTGGAGGTGAGCCTGCTGCTGGTGAGCGACGGCTCGACGGCGGCACACGCGCAGCGCGGCCACGGCCACGCCGTGCTTGCCCGCGACCTCTTTGTGCTGCGCGTCGTGGCGCTGGGCGTGCTGCTCTCGGCGCTCGCGCTCGCGCGGCTCGCGACCGCGCTGTTAACTTCCAAATGGCGCACGCACGAGCGCGACGGTGCGCGCGCGCTCCAGCGGTCGCTGTCAGCGCTGGCTACGCGCGTGGACCGGCTCGGGCTGCCAACGGCGCTGCAGCAGCGCGTCGCGAAGTACTACACGCACGTCTACGGCGTGCTGCCGTCGGCGGACGACGCGGCGGCGCTCCAGCTGCGTGGGCTGAGCCCGCCGCTTGCGCTCGAGATGGCGCTGAGCCGGTACGCCGGCACGGTGGGGCGCGTGCGAGGTCATGGCCGCGAGCGACAGGTCCACCACGACGACGCAAGCGCCAGGGTCTCCGTCCAATGTGGGCGTTTTGGGCCAGGCCGCGGAGGCGCGGCGCTGGGCCAACTGGCGCTGCTGCAAGGCCCCGGCGTACGTACGCGCGCTCGAGCCGCTCGAGGTGGCCGTGCTGTCGCGAGAGGCGTTTGAGGAGCTGCTCGACCGGTTCGCGGACGACCGCACGGGGCTCGAGACGCGCGAGAGCGCGGCGCTCACGCAGCTGGCCGGGCTTGGCGACGATCAGCAGCAGCAGCCAGCGCCTCCTGGCAACGCGAGCTCGAGCTCGACGCGTGAGGCCGCCAAGCGGCTCGTGCGGCTGCTTGGCGTCGACACGCTGCCGCTGTCGCTGGAAGCTGCGGTCACTGTCACCGCATCCACAGTTCCCACGACATCAGCGACGGTGCGCGTCCTGAGCCACATCAAGAGCCAGGGCCGCTCGGTGCCGCGAACGATGTTGCCCGAGTATCCTCATGTCGCTGCCGCCGCCGCTCGACGCGTTCGAGGATGCGTCAGAGACCACGTCGCGCGCGTCGCCGTCGCCATCGTCTGCGGAGGCGCAGCGTGCGCTGCGCGCGGCCACGCGGTCACCGCAGACGTAGACCGTGGCCCGCAGCGTCGCGGCAGCGCCTCGTTCCAGCAAGCGATCACAGGAGGGGGAGGCGCTCCTGCGCTCGACCAGACGCCGGCCCCGCGGCGTTCATCGCTCTCGGTCACGTGGTCGCGCAAGCTCGCGGAAAGCCGATACTGTCAGTGGATGAAACTCAATTGTATTGGATGTTGCAGTGCTTTTTAGACGATCTGGTAGCCGCCGACCTGGTTGTCGCCGGCCTTGTTTGCCGTGCCGTTGGTGTAGTTGGCGGCGCCCGCGGTGGTGTCGTTGTCGTGGTGTTGCAGGTGGCTCCACTCGGCGGGCGACGCGCGCATCTCGCGCTCGAGGTCGGCGGCGAAGAGCGCGGCGCCGACCGTATTGGTGAAGAGGAAGAGCGGGCCCACGCCCGGGATCATCTCGAGGAACAGCGCCTGCATGCCGAAGCCGGCATATTGCGCGTGGCGCGCGTCCACGATCGCCTTCTGGTCGGCGTACGCGAGCCCCTTGAGCTCGAAAAAGTAGAGATGGTACTCCCACCCGAGCAGCGCGCCGTTGAGCCAGAGGTAGATGACTGTACCGATAAACGGGATCAGGTTCAGCGGCAGCGTGCCGACGAGCAGCAGCAGGCGCAGACACACGCTCACGCGGCAGCACGAGCCGCACACGCGCGCGCAGCTCGAGTGGTTGTCCTCGTTGTGCACGAGGTCCCCGAAGCCCTTGGCCTCGAGCACGACCTCGAAGACGCGGTCCTGGTAGCACGGCAGCACCACGAGCGAGTAGATGAGCGTGACGAGGAAGATCTCGATGACCACGAGCAGCACCGCGAGGATCCACGCGAGCACGGCCGGTACACCGGCGTCCGTGAGCCCCTCGGCCTGCGGGTACAGCGCGCCCGCGAAGAGCACGACCACGGAGGCCACGGCCACCACGAGCGTGAGCAGCAGCGGGCAGAGCGTGAGCCACCAGAGCCGCGGGTGCGTGAGGAAGTAGAGCAGCCCCTGCGCGACGTACGTCGACATGGCGGCAGGGGGAAGAGGAAGACGAACTGGGCGAGAGCGGCGGGCGTGTCGCGGGTCCCTCGAGAAAGGAGGGAGAAAAGTGAGCTCTTCGGTGGATGGGTACTCGTTTGACACAGATAGAGTGATGGTGGGTACTGAGATATCATTATTCGTTCTGATTGGTGATTAGTTCTCCATTTAGACCAATAGTTCATGGTTATCGATAATGCGATTCGATTGGTGGAAATAGAGTGGTGCGGTGATTTTAGTCTGCATCCCTAGCCCTTTCAAACGTCACAGAAGGTGGGCCTGGCATTTGTGGGGACCAGATGGCGTGTTTTCTCATCCTCCCCGCGAGGCACTTGCGTGTGTTGGACCCAAACGCTTCGTTTTGTTGGCACGACCAAAGGGAGATAACAACAGGCGAAATGAAGACCTCAACTGGCCAAGCGGCCAACAGTCGGGCATAGCCAAAGTGAGCCCCCGCCGACGGCGCGAGGAGAATTGCGCTCCCCCTCGGCAGGGTACTGAAGAGCTGGAGCGGAGCGAACCAAGCGGGTTCAGAGCTTCAGTACCGTTACACGACAACAGCTCCTGGGAGTGATAATATCACCCATTAATACCCTTCTCGCACCTATATAGACATATTTAGCACTAGTTTCTGGCCTATCCGTGCGGTTTGCGCACGACAAGGTTCTTAAATGTCACTGATCTCAATGCAAATCGGCATGCTGTGACTCGTGAGTGGTATTGGTCGTTGGATTGCGGATAGGGTTGCTGTTCTGTACAGCAGCAGGGCATTTTTCTATAGGCCATACAAATCGCAAGTGTCGGGGCTTCGAAATGTTCAGCACAACCAGACGACTGCGGGCCCCTGACGGTGTGAAAGACGGGGCGGGCCGTCGTCACGCTTTGGTCCCAGAACTGTGGTTGTGCGGTCGAGCCAGAGCGCTGCTCGCCGGCCATTCCCGTTCACACACAGAGAGCTCTTGGGCGCCATCTTCGAGAAAGCGACCGACACGTAGAGAAGGCGCGCTGTGCGAGGATAGATCAACTAGAGCGGCGGTCGCGACGAGTTCCTCCTCATCTCTCTATTACGTTTAAGACCATGCGAGTGACGGCGCTGGTGACGGCGCTCATCGGAGGTGCGTTTCTCACCGCTTAGACCGGCGGGCCTAAATGACGGCCGATTGGACGCGTCCAACGCTTCCATGGAGGGGTCTAAAAGACGAAGAGCTCACATGGGACCTGGTGTACTTTATACAGCGCTCGCGATGGCGCCGGCGGCGTCGGCGTACGGCATGCTCTCGGCCAAGGACATCAAGCAGCAGTGCAAGGCCATGGCCACGTGCAACAAGGGCGGCGTGACGCCCCCCACGCCCTGCGAGATCAAGTCGGAGCGGTGCCCGCCGTGCGTGACGTTCAACAACAACGGCTGCTTCGAGCTCGTGAACGGCGGCTGCAACTTCGGCGAGGACTGCTCCAAGTACTGGGACGAGGACGACAGCAGCAGCACCGGCGGCAGCAAGGCCTCGGGCTCCTCGGCCTCCTCCAAGGCCAGCGGCGGCGGCAATGCGGGCTCCAGCGGCGGTGGGGGCTCGAGCCCGTCGGCAGGCGTCGCCACCAACTCGAGCTCCACCAACAGCACGAGCTCGTCCAAGTCGGGAGACTCGGCCAACACCAACAAGGCCAAGGAAGGCACGGACATGACGGTCGTGTTCGGCATCGTGGGCGCCGCGATCGGCGTGATCGCCGTCGCAGTCATCTTCCTCGTGCTCGTGCGCCGCTCGCGCGCGGCGGCCGAGGATGACGAGGACATGGCCGCGACGCCGCCGGCCAAGTCCGCCGCCGGCGGCGGTGGCCCCAGCACCACCACGAACGCCACGTCGTACGCGCCGTACGCGCAGCGCGCGCCGGCCAACCCGACGACGCCCACGAACCGCGTGATCAAGTACTACAACGACAACGCGCAGCCGTCCCCGCACGGAAGCCGCGGCGGCGGCGGCTTCGGCTCGCAGCAGGCGCAGCAGCAGCCGCCGACCAAGACCGTGCGTCCGGCCGCCGCAGCCAACGCGCCCACGTTCTTCAACAAGTCCAACCCGCCCATGGCGCAGATGGCCCCGTCGGTCCAGGCGCCCGCGCCGACCTACCAGGAGCACACGTTCCACAGCTCCCAGCCCATGCCGTCCCAGCAGCAAATGGCGACGTACCAGGAGCACAACTACCACCACGCGCAGATGGCGGCGGCCCCGTCGGCCGTGCCCCAGGCCGAGCCGCTGTTCACGGTCCACACCGGCCCGGATGAGCCGCAGGTCGTGCGACGGGTTTCGTCCCCGCGCCCACGACGAGAGTCATACGAGTTCTAGGCTGCTTCTTCTCACGTGATTGAGGGTCGCCGCCGTGCGTTGCCGCACCGAAGGCGAACAACGCGAGCGACAGCCGTGACGCCAAGCACAGAGGAGGCTTTTGAGGCTGGGAGCTGCCGCACACAGTCGGTGGCGCGGCAATCTTCAGCCGCTGGTAGAGGAGACGTATCTGTTCGGAAGGATATCGGAGGCTCAGTCGGCGGCTCTCACCGGTCCTTCTGGTGTCGACGAGAGAGAGATCCAAGCACATGCGCCGCCGCGCGGTCGCTGAGTAACATACTAGTAATACATCTATTCGCCGTTTTGACCGATTGCACCCGTGCGTTTACTACGTAGTAGTTTCGTGGCCTGAACACTCTCACCAAGCCGAGTTTCTCTCGAGAAAGCCCTCTCACCAGTCTTGTTCTCTCACAGAAGCAATACATCTTCCCCCAACCCACCCCTCAGTTCTCCTTCAGCACACCGCTTGCTGATCCACCTCCTCCTCTTCCTCCATTTGCTTGCTCTCATGGACGTGCCTGCTCCAGCATTCCCGCCAACTCACTCCGCGAGTGTCCCTCCGGAAGACAGCGATCACGCCCAGAGCGCCACCGAGTCCGAAAGGTACCCAACCTACTTTCCCACTCGGCGTCGTTGCATCACTAAGATCCCTATATGTTGCAGAACGGAACGCGCGCGTCAGCTGCAGATCGCGCGGCAGCGTCGGTACCGTTCCCGCCAACAGACTGCGGCGACAGAAACGCAGCGCCGCGCGCGCGAACTGCTGAGCGAGAACGCGACACTCGAGCGCGAGATCGCGCAGGCACTCCGCGCGAAGGAATAGGAATCAAGTGCAAACTGCTAAATGCTGCGCGGCCAGCAGATCTGCCGCGCCGCTCCGTCACGTTCCCCGCCGCGCCAACTCATCGGGGGGACGTTGCACCCATCGGTAGATCTGAAGTGACCATCATTCCCATGACACGCGATGGTGACGAAGTGTGATGAAACAGCTCGCCTAGTGACGGTTTGAATTTTTGAAACCAACAGGTCTAAATCCTCACTTGACAAAGCGTTTGTATGCGAGCTGAAGTGTTTTAAACCTTGTGGTTGGGCACACGTGTTGTAAAAGGACTGGCTCGGCCACGTGTCTCGTTTCGGAAACCTTTCGCGAGCCGATATGCCGATGGATTGAACCAACAAGATCTGCCACGCAGAGACAGTTGGGCAGCGGAAAGCTTCCGGAAGGATACAGATAAAAAACCGATCCAGCCGATAAAACCTACTGGTGTAGGGGTAGGGACGCCGGCACACCGGACGTGATTTATGAGGTTTTTTCATCTGGGAGCAAAAATTTGGATAATCAAACTGGCACTTTGGGGTTTTGCACGAGGTTCAAGACCTCTAGAAACCCATGCATCGAGTATGGAGATGCGTCAAATCAACCCACTTGTATGTGATCATCTTGACCAAGAACTTGTTATACTCGATATACGCTGAAAATGCGTTTCTGATGTGGAGACCTCACCGACGGGCACTGTTGGGAAAGGAGCTTTTATTTCCCTGTGGGCCGGTATAAATTTCCGCAGGTCTGCAGCTAAAAGCTGCGCGGCCGTCGTGGTGTTGCGGTGGCAAGCCAAGCGGCTAAAGCAACAGTCGAAACAGCATCGCGCCGCCGGCCCGCCGACATTTGGTCGCCGTCCGCCCGCCCGAGCCCACCTCCCTCGACATCTCGACGCGCCGGACGACTCGCTTAGTAGCGTCCGCCTGCGTGTGCGTGTGGTCTATCCGTCTATCTCTGTGTGTGCGTGCGTTGTGTGTTGGCGCGCCCACCCGCGATTCTTTTTAAACCCCGCTCGCTGGCAAAAGCGATCTATCCACTTCGAATGACCGTCGCTGCGCCCGCCCACTCGGCGCAGACCTCGACGGCTACGACGACCACCGCCGCCGCGTCGCCCGCCGATATCGCCGCGCGCTTCGCGGCGACCACGTCGCCTGCTGCGGTGACTCCAACGGCGTCCGCCGCACCCACGACCAACGCAAGCGCCCAACTTCCAACGGCCAACGCCCAACTTCCAACGGCCAACGCCCAACTTCCAACGACCAACGCCAACCCCAAGACCGAGGAAGTGCCCGCGGATGCGACGTGTGTCGAGTTCCTGCACCTCATGAAGGCGTTCTCCGAGTCGGCCGTGAACGTGAGCGAGATGGCGCAGCGCGTGGACTCGCTCGTGCACCAGGACGAGCAGCTGCTGCGGCTGCTGCCGCTCCAGCCGACGCCGACGGACGACGCGGCCGCTGCGTCCAACTCGTCCAACGCCCACGACGACGCCGTCCACGCCGGCGGCCGCGCCAGCACGAGCAGCAGCCGCGGCTCGTCGTCCGGTTCGGTGGCCGACACGACCGACGACGAGACCAGCAGCGCCAGCGGCCGCGCGGCCACCGACCACGGCGTGGACGTGGACGCCATGGCCGCCGCGGTCGAGCTCTCGATGGCCGAAGGCATGAAGAAGTGGCACGAAGAAGCGCTCAAGAACGCCGACGATGAAGACGAAGACGACGACGCGGCCCGCACGCTCCACGAAGACGACGACGACATGGATCTGGACCTGGATCTCGATGTGGACCTCGACGGCTGCGACGACGACTCGGACGAAGGCTTTGTGTCGGACGAGATGGACGTGGACGAAGATCAAGATGAATCCATGGACGACGACGAGGACGAGGACGACGGCGCCAGCACGGATGCGGACACGGTCAGCAGCAGCCAGCCCCGGATAGGCAGCCTGGGTGAGGAGGAGGACGACGAAGACGATGCCGCTCTGCATGAGCGAAGAGCGCAGGAAGATTTGCAGCGCTGGATGGAGCTCGAATTGGATCTGGACAGCACGGAAGATCCGTATGATGCGTCGCTCCACTTGCCTGGTGTCGGATCGACGTTGCACTCGGCTCCGCCTACGGCGGCATCCAGTCTCGCGAGCACGCCGGCAACTATGAGCGTGGCAAACGCCGCGCTAGGTGTCCATGCCACGTTGGCGACGACGGCTGGCTCCCACGCCAACAGCTCGAGTGTGCTCAACACGACGATGGCCGAGGCCGCCAAGAACCGCCTTCGAGCGGCGTTCTTCGACCGAAAGTCGGTCACTGCCGCCCTCTTTGACGATGAGGACGACGAAGACGACGAAGATGACGCCACGGATCTTGTGCTCATGAATGCGCTGATCAGAAAGAAGAATGCGGCCCAAAGGCCTGCACTCGTCGGCACGAAGCGTCCACTCGAGCAGGAGAACAAGACGGACGAGGATGCTCACGGCAGCACGATCTGGGGCATGGAGGTTGACTCGTATGAGCAAGACCTGCTTTCGTCCATCGATCACTCGGTATTGTGTGACCGCGAGAACCGTTTCCTGCAGTGGGACCTCGAAATCGAAGCCGCCACTGCCGCTGCCGTGGCTGCCGCGGCTGTGAGCCAAAAGACCGAGCTGCGTACGCCGCCGTCGTCGGTTTCGACTAGTGGCTCGACGTTTGCGGCTGCATCGGCGGAGGCGCGCCAGAAGCTGATGATGGCTTCGAGCCCACGCGACCACAAGATGAACCAACCGCTTCGGAGTCCGTCGAATGTGGACACGAACTTTGCGGCCGAGGACTGGAGCTCGCTTGATTTCGGAACGTTCCAGAACCGCACTGTGAGCCACATCTTGAGCTCCTGCCTCCACAAGCGCAAGCTTCACCACCCGTACAAGGATCGTGTGACACTCGTCAACTTTAATGTGCCTGGAGGTGAGCCAATCGGCCCGCCGCCGAGTCACACCGCCATGCCTGCACCCACAGGATCTCTGCTGTTCGGTGCCGGTCTTGAAGCTGCAGACGTACTTCTCAAGAGCGGGAATGCTTCCGCTGTCGTCGGTCTTCTTTCGTCAAGCGCGATCGAGAACAAGGAATCCAAGTTGACCAAGTCTGGCGAGAAGAAGGCGAAAAAACCTCGAGTTGACGGTGACCGCAAGAAGAGCTCGCTCCAGAAGTTTGGAGCCTTCGAGTTTGACGGCTCAGGTGAAGATCGCTCGGGCCAACCCGGTTATGCGGCAAAGCTGGCGATGACCAAGTTTGAAAACCTCCCCCTTCCGGACCTTACGAACCTTCCGCAAGATCTGAAGGAGCTCAAGCGAAAGATTGAGGCTACGGAACACAAGGTCGAAGGCACGAAGCATCGCCACCGCAAGGGAGGACCGTGCCCTCGATGCCAGGTCCAGAATCAACTCCGCGCGGCCAAGCGAGCGTACCACAAGCGTGCTGTCGCGCACAAGAAGCTGCCTCAGCTGGGGACGGTGAGCCCGGCGCTTACTGCGACGGCCGTCGTGGTCACTCCGCCGCCGTCTACAGTCGTGGCGACACCGATCGTCGCTCCCGCCTCGTCCGTGACCACTACGATCATCTCGAAGCCGCTCGTTTCGGCATCGACCCCAGGCGCTGTAGCGGCTGCCGCTGATGCCGTGAAGTCTGCCACCCTGAAGGCGACGTCGGCTGCTGTTTCGGCTGCCACCGCCACAACCACGACTGCTGCTGCTGGCGCGCCAGTCACTGTCGTTCGTCCGGCCACCGTGCCGATCACTCAGCCATCTTCGGTCGGTGTGTCTCTTCAGCCGGCGAAGCCCATCGCTGCCGTGGCCACCCCTGCTACCGCCACAGTCGCTGCTGCGGCGAAGGCGCCAGTGCCGTCGACGCCTGCTGCCATCACGGTGCTCCCACCGAATGTGGCGACTGCGACTGCCGTTACCGCCACCCCCAGTCCGTTCCCACGCCGTTCGTGTGGCGAGAACGCTCTCACGTCACCGTTCTCGTCCCCATCGTCCGTGCCGTCGAGCGGCTCAACGCCGTCGTCGCCCGAGTCGGCCTCGCCGCCCGTGCACCACGTGACCGTCACGTCGGCGTAAACCAAACCTACTCGTTTGCCGCGGCTCTTCTGCTTCGCTGCCATTCGCGCACCCGCGCTCGACCGGATCGACCTCAAGGACGCGCTGATTTGAGGGGAAGGAACCAAGGGCTCGGCCGACCTCTATTTATTTGTCTACTAGTCAACCGCGGAAACTCCCTCCCTCCCTCCCTTCCCCCCTCGCAATCAGCTGCTCCTCGATGGCACGCCTCCGCGTCGTGGCCAATGGCGTCGCCGATACTGCAAGCAAGAAGCAGAACTCTCCTCCCAGCCGCCTCATGCGTTCAAGTGAGTCATCTTTTGTGCGTGTACCGTGCCGCATTATGAAGCATGAGCGTGAAGACGCTCGCGCCACCCCACAACCCTACAACCACCCCTGCATCCCTCGAACCCTGTCGTCTCCCTCGCGCCCGACCTGCGCCATAGAACCAATAAAGACCCCCCACCCGTAGAAATACCACCCCACCACCCCACACTCCAAGCGCCCGTCGTGCGTGCCGTCTCCTCGGCGCCTCATCGACCCGCCCGTACCAGCACAATAGCCCAAGATGAGGAAGAAGAAGGGGACCCTAGAGAGCTCCGCATGCAAAGTATAACAAATAAGCCGAAGAAGAAAAAAACAATCTATTCATGTGTGCAAAACGTGTGATCTACTATTCATTCGCTGTCGTCCTCGTCCTCTTCTTCGCTGTCGCCACCCGCAGTGGGCACGGCCGCGGCCGCCTGCGCGTTGTTGCGGATGACGTTGGCGTCGAAGAGCGCGAGACGCGCGCAGCGGCGCTCGAGCTTGTTCTCGGTCCACTGCATGTCGTTGGTCTTGATGTCGCGCGCCATGGCGGCAAAGTCCTCGCCGTGCTTGGCGATGAGTTTCCGCAGGTACTTGATCTCCTCCTCCGACATGTAGTTCTCCGGGCGGCGTGCGTTGCGGTCGTTCAGGATGTCGCTGTCGGGCACGCGGAACAGCCGCGGCTCGTCGTCCAGCGCGCCCTCGGCGCCGGCGATGCTCTTGCGGAGCTCCTGGAACGAGTTGGGGTCCACGTTGAGCCCGATCTGCTCGTAGTTTTGCTTGGTCGTGAGCTTGTGGTCCCAGAGCGCACGGATGCGGTCGTCGCCCACGAAGCGCGACTTGTAGCGCCGCAGCGTCTTGACCTTGCGGCGCAGCTTCTTCTTGTTGCGCTGCTTGATCTTGGTCCCCTGGCGCGGCATCTTTCGTCCTCGAGTTAGGAGCTCTTCGGTTGTCAACCACCGGGCCCTGGGAAAATGCAATGCCCTTTCACAGCCACCACCAGCCAACGCTGGAAACCTGTGTTAGGTGGTAGTGTATGTGTTACTAGAGGTGCTGCCTGTTGTATCCGGACCATCACTCTGGTGATCCCCTCCCGCCTCTTCCCCCGTCTTGAAGCTGGGAGGATCCATGTAGCACGAGTTGAAGCAGCATCAATAGTGCGCTGCTCCTGCCGCAACCCACGTCCTGTGTATGTATGCATGTGCGCATGTGCATGTGTGTGGATGTGCTCGCGCGTGAATGAAAAGGAGTTCAATTAATTTCTTCATTTTTCTTGTTTGTATTGGGGTGGGGGGCGGGTGGGTGCGGGTGGGGGCATTACATAGAGCATCGGATACAAAAGTGAGAGAGCGGGAGGTAGTCTTCTCCGCCACCGGCGACGACGGCGGCAACTGCCTTTCTACGCGGGAACGCCCAGCTCAGGGCGTGGCCGGCGCGGCCGCGGTGGTCTCGGGCGCGGGCAGCTTCTCGTCGGGGAACTGCTTGCGGATGATCTCGACGGACGCGAGCAGCTGCGTGGTCTCGACGCTGTCGTCCAGCGCGAGCAGCGGCAGCCACTGGGGGCTCGGCAGCGCCGCGCGCGTGTTGCTCTTGAGCTGCTGCGACGTGCACCGCGAGACGATGGCCGAGGCGTCGACGCCCGAGAGGTCCTTGGCCTCCTGGAGCGACACGGCGAGCGTGCCCAGGAACGGCGCGTCCTTGGCGCTGTCGCCCGCGCCGTCCTGCACGTGGATGAGCACCTGCGACGCGTGCGAGAGCGCCGGCAGGTTCACGTCCAGCGAGTAGACCGTGGGCGGCGCCTGCGCGTCCAGCACGACCTTGTCCGCGACGATCTCCTTGTCGCCGCACTGCACGCGCATGCGCACGGGCGCCTTGCGCGCTACGCCGCCGTCCTGGAGCCCGTGGACGCGCACGCGCAGCTGGTACGGCACGCGGCGGTTCACGACCTCGCGCATGGCCTTCTGGTCCCAGACCTGCGCGCTCGCGCTCGCGAGCGAGCCGAAGCCCAGGCTCAGCAGCACCTTGCCCGGGAACTCGTTGGGCTGCACGGCGCCCGTCGTGGGCTCGGCCAGCAGCGGCACCCACTCGACGCTCGCGTCCTTGAACTCGCGCGCGAGAAGCTCGGCGGCCTTGAAGCGCTTGTAGCCCACGACCACGCGCTTCTCCCACTCGCCCGTGCACAGGCTCAGCACGACGTCCGGGATCTGTGCGGCGTCCGTAGGGAAGAGCAGCCGGTCGCTCTCGTCCGTCTCGTTCCACTCGACCGTGCGGTTGATCGCCGCCTTCTGCGGGCTCGTGATCTCGTGGGTTCCGCACGAGAGCACGGCGTAGTACTTGCCCGTGGGCTCCGGGAGCCCGATCGCGCTCAAAAAGTGGGCACGCAGCCGGTACACGCTGCTCGCCGGGAAGCGGTCGCGCGGGAGCTTGGTGGTCGAGCGCTTCTGGTGGCGCGCGTCGTACGCGGTCGAGGGCTTCTCCATGATCTTGAGCGACAGCAGCACGCGGCCGCGGTACGTCGAGCCGGCGTCCGTGCTCTCGTTGGCCTTGTCCAGCGCGTCCTTGTTCTTGACGTTGAGCAGCGGGCCGCCGTAGAGGTTCCACCAGAAGGGCTTGCCGCCCTGCTGCGCCGCGAGCGCCTCGACGTCGTTCACGACGATGTGGCTCACGCACTCGTCGCCGCCGATGTTGTCCCAGTCCATGATCGCGAGCGTGACGCTCGAGGGCGTGGTCGGCGACGGCTTGTCGCCGGGCAGCGCGAGCAGCAGCGTCTCGTGGAAGCTCGTGCTGAGCTCGTCGCGGCGGCCCTTGCGCGTGTGGATGCGCGTGCGGACGGCGTCCTCGGGGCGCTCGGTGAGCCAGCCGGCCACGTACGCGTCGATGCCGCCGCCGGGCGCGCTCGCCTTCTTGGCGCCGTCCTTGTCAAAGTGGAGCGCGTCGAGCGGCGGCAGCTCCTCGGCGCGGTGGATCGACACGGCCGCGAAGCGGATCGTGGTCGCGCCCGGCGGTAGCGGCAGCGCGTCCTGCGCGGCCTCGTCGTCGTCGCTCAGGTCCTCGAGCACGCCCTCGGCGTCGTTGAGCTTGGCGATGAGCTCTTCTTCGTCGTCCTGCTGCACGTCCGGCACCGTGAGGTGGAAGTGGCTCGTGAACTGGTGGAACAGCGACTGCGTCTTCTTCTGCTTCTTCTGCATCGACTTGGCGATGGTCTCGGCGTCGGCGTCGTAGACCCACAGAAGGCGCACGTGGAGCACGCCGCGGTCCTTGTCGGCGTTGAGCTTCTTGTCGAGCAGCGCGACGTCGAGCTTGGTCTCGACGTCCGGCTGCGGCAGCACGTCGGCCAGCACGAGCTGCGCGCGGCCCAGAAAGTCGTTCACTGTGCGGTCCTCGTCCTCGACGAACAGCTCGAGCGTCGTGTGGAGGTCGCGCACGGCGAACACGAAGCGCTCGTCCCAGTGCGGCTTGAGCGTCTTCTCGACCGTCGTGGTCGTGTACTGCTGGCCCGTGAGCGACACCTTGACGCGCGGGTCGCTCAGCTTGTTGCTGTCCATGGGCAGCAAGTCGCGGCCCGAGTCGATGGTCACGAAGAGCAGGTTGGGCGACCCGTCGTCCTCGACCACGGCGGCCGCGGCGCTCGGCTTGGCCGACGGCGCCGGCCCGCGCGCGAACGTGAGGTGCAGCTCGCCCGTGGCGTCCTTGGCCATGGCGCCCTCGACCTTGGAGACCTTGAACCACTCGTCGGCGCCCGCGTCGGCGAGCTGCAGCGCCGTTTCCACGGGCACGTCGACCACGCCGAGCGTGTCGTCCTTCTTGAAGCCGTCAAAGTCGAGCAGCAAGAAGCGCAGCGTGGTGACCACGCGCAGGTCGAGCGTCTCGCCGAGCGTCGCGGTCTCGTTCCACTGCGGCGCGAGCGTCTTGGTCTTGATGGCCGTCTTGACCACGGGCGCGCCCGCCACGGGCTCGCCCTTGTGGTCCAGCAGCTGCAGCTGCACGTACGGGTCGCTGAAGCCGTTGAAGTCCATGGCCAGCAGCCCGCGCGCTTCCACGAGGCCCACGCGCACCACCGGCGGCGTCGACGTCATGCTGGATGTATGGAGAAATAGAAGGGGGGACGCGGAGGTCGTGGGGAGTCGGGTGTTGGTTGGGTTCTGCGGGCGATGCGGAGGCCGAAGACAGGGACGAAGAGAGCGGAAGAGGGGGGAGCGGCGAGGGCCCGACGAAAGGGGGCTTCCCGACAGAGAGATTCCAACGGACTCACACAAGCAAACCAGGGCTTTCCGCTGTGAATACCAAAACAAGGTGATACAGAGGTGAAGACGACTAGATCTGGGTGTGGTGCGCCTGGAATGATTCGGTGATTTTGTCTCTTGATTACACCTTGTTTTGGGTAAAAATCTGTTGAACTTGAGTGGGTTCATGGGGTTCGGCGAGCGGCTTCAAAAATCAGGCACATCACGTATGGGAGATATCATTCAGCGTCTGCCTCTCTTCATACCATCAAAACATAGTATTCATTATGAGGAAATATGTGTTATAAACGTAGATGGAAGCTCGCAATGGGTGAGGGTGACCCGGATCAAATCCGCCAGGGTCTCCGCTCGCTCGCTTCGTCCCAATCGGATCTCAGCGGCTCCGACGCCTCCGCCTCCGCGAGGGTGCAAGCCAACCGGCGGCGCTTGAGTTGTGGGTGCGCCGTATTCGGTAGATCTCCCTCCTTTTTCCAGTGCCGCCGTCTTGCGACACGAGTCGGATGGACCGAGGAGACGGAAGCCACCGGGGTTGGGCAAGCGACATGAAGTGACTGCAAACCCTCTTATCCCCGATATATCTCTGTTCACCCAATGGCGCTTTACATCAACGTTGTATTTGCTAATACCTCTATAAACCAATAAATCAATCTCTCCTGGCGTCTCAAGAGGACCCTCCGAGCAAGATCCGCCCAGGACACTCGGCGATCCCCTGCGCCTCGCGCAGCGCGTTCAATGCGCCGCGGCGCCGCCTTGAAGCACCTCAAGCGTCCTGGGCGGCCTCCGCGCCACCTGCCGGTAATCTGCCTGTACGTGGTCTCTCTCGCTCTCTCTCTCGAATGAAAGAGAACTGGCTTGTGTGTGTGTTTCGTCCAACGATGCAGACTCAACGCGTTCTCAGGCGCCGCTGCCGGCGGGCCGCAGCGCCTCGCGCAGCTCGCGTATCTGGTGCGCGAAGAACGCCGTGTCGTAGAGAAACTGCTGCCGCGCGCGCTCGGCCTTGGCGGCGCGCGCGGCCGCGTCCATCCGCACAAGCACCTCGTCCACGGCCGCGCACACGTCGTCGCCGCTGAAGCGCGAGACGAAGCCCGTGACGTTGCGCAGCCCGAGCGCGTGCGCGGACGAGCCGCCGAGAAAGTGGCGCGCCCACGAGTCGCGCGCCGCGGCGATGAGCACGCCCGACGCCGGTGTCACGAGCTCGTTCATGGGCGGCACGTCGGGCGTGAGCACGAGCCCGCCGGCGGCGCGCGCCTGGTTGATGTAGTGGCCGTAGCCTTCCATGCGGCTCGGGCACAGAAAGACCGCGGCGTCCGCGACCAGCGAGCCGAACTGCGCGGCGCTGAGCCCGCCCAGGTGGAGCTTGATGTTGCTGGCGGCCGCGTCGCCGCGCAGCCGCGCGTCGTAGGCCTTGCGGAAGAGCCGCGTGTACAGGTGCTCGTCCATGTACACGTCGACGCGCGGCAGGTCCGGCCGCGAGAGCCAGCAGTCGAACACGCGCGCCGTGCCCTTTTGCGTGCTGCTCCCGGCCGTGTGGACGAACGTGGGCGCCGCAAAGTCCTTGCGGCGCGTGCGCACGCCCCGGCGCCAGTCGCTCTCGCGGGTCTCGTTCCCCGCGGCCACGAGCGCGCCGGTCGCGACGTCGCTGGTCGTGTGGCGCGTGAACAGCACGCGCGCAAGCCGCGGGTTGCCCTGCTGCCTGAACCACTTGGTCACGTAGTCGGCACAGACCACGGTCTTGCAGAGCACGGCGTCGGCCTGCCACAGGTGGTCCGCCGCGAGCTCGAACATCTCGATGTTGGGCATGAGGAAGAGCGGCTTGGTGCGCGGCCACGCCGCCTGGTCGCGGAGCCCGTCCCAGTAGTGGTTCAGCATGAGCACGGGCGTGCGCGGGCACAGCTCGTGGTACGTGACCGTGCGGTTGACCGTCTTGTCGAAGAGCGCAATGTCGAAGACCCACCGCGGGAGCATGCGCGCGTGGGCGTCTAGGAGGAGACAAAATGGCAGAACGGAATCGTCAGCGCAAGACGCGATCCACCAGAGCGTTTCGCACTACGTACACTTGGTGTAGGCGGCGGCGTCCTCGCAGTAGCCCTGGCCGCGGATGCCCGCGGGGATGTACACGTCGAGCCCGGGGCACTGACGCAGCGCCTCGACCAGCGCCTGGTTGTCCGTGCGGTTCACGAGCGCGGCGTTCGGGTCCGCGTCGCTGGTGCCGCGCGCCCACTCCTGCGAGAAATTCCACGGGATGACGCTCTCCTTGTGGGTCGTGCACGCGCGCTGGAGCGCGCCCAGGTGGAGCACGTCCGCGCGCGTCACGACCTCGGACCAGTCGACCTGGAAGATCTCGTCCGCGTACAGCGTCGTCTTGTCGCCGGCGCCCGCGAACTCGCCGAGCTGCAGCAATGGCGTGATGCACGCCTCTCGATGCGCCGCGCTGCCGGTTGTGGCGGAGCAGTCGACGCCGCCGTAGACGCGTGTACGCAATTGAGACCGCAGCCGCTGGATCGACGCCGCCGACGGGAGCTGCTGGACGAGCTCGAGCTCGGTCACGAGCAGCGACAGCGGCGCGACCACGAGCGCGACGACCGCGACGAGCGCCAGCGCCAACGCGCGCCGCCGCGGCCGCCCGTGTCGTGGACTGCTACTCGAAGAGGCCATGGGGGTCGCTCGCTACGGTGCCAATTGCGGCCAACGGCGCCGTTTCGGGGTAGAAATGCTGGAGGGCGTGGACGCTGGAGCTCCTTGGTGGCGAGCCTGAACACACCGTTTATCGCACGGCATGTCGTGGGTGCGGGAGTGGTACGATCTCCAGGAGGTCAACTCGGCCCTCGTGAGTCACAACTTGTCACCGCCCCTCTTGATGAGTCCGCGCCTTCGTGTGTTTGCATTTGCAAAACAAGGTGATACCGTGGTGTGTGGCTTCAGCCTGTGAGAATGCATGTACCGGTCATGTTCATCACATCGACATACCTCTGTAAATACATACAGTTCAACGCGTAAACTACATTCACTCTGTTATTCGGTACCCATTTACAGAGGTTTGGCGGTACGGATCACCAGGCAACTAGGAGGTTCCTCCTACCTTCCTAATCCACTGGAACAGGAGGTTCAGAAAGCTAGGATTAGGATCCTAGTCAAGCCTCTATTACGACTGTCCAAAAGTCTTCAATATCTCCTACCTTGTCCCAGTATTGACTTGTGTTAGAAATGGCGTTTGGAGGGGATTCCGAGCCAAACCCTGTCGTTGAGAAAAGGAGGACCGGAAAGCTAGGATTAGGATTTCTATACTTTCTCGTAGCACATATCCTTATTTTAAGAGGCCTGCGGATCACGCACATCTGAGCCATCTGAGACTTTCGTCAGCAGCTGGCTGGGAGCCGCTCTGCCGCACCTGCGCGTCTCGCTCGCTTGTCTCTCCGTTCCGACTGGCACCGCCGGCCGCCTCCGCCACCGCTGCCACCCGCGCCTCCTCCCGCCACTCACACCCTCCAGCTCAGCCGCCAACGCGCCTCAGATCCCAGTAGCATCCCCACCATGGCCGTACGTCTCATGGGCCGCTTCCTTCCCTCTGTGTGTCTGTATGGGGACCGCCTGCTGACAATGTGCCCTTTAGTCCTCGGACGACGACTCGCGCCGCGGCATCTTTTTGGCGGACGACGCCACGTTCGACAAGAAGCACTTTCTGGTGCCGCACCACTACAAGGACGACGTGGACTCGGTGCTGATCCCCACGGGGCTCATCCTCGACCGCGTGGAGAAGATCGCGCAGGACATCCGGTACGACTACGAGGGCAAGACGATCCACCTGCTCTGCGTGCTCAAGGGCGGCAGCGCCTTCTTCCACGACCTCGTGGAGAAACTGCGCCTCTTCCACAAGTACAACAAGTGCGACTACGTGCCGTTCACGTTCGACTTCATCAAGGTCAAGAGCTACGCCGGCACGCAGAGCACGGGCAACGTCCAGATCTCGGGCGCCGACACGGCCAAGTTCAAGGGCAAGCACCTGCTGCTCGTCGAGGACATCATCGACACGGGCAAGACCATGGCCAAGCTCGTGCCGTACCTGCAGCAGTTCGAGCCGGCCTCGGTCAAGGTCGCGAGCCTGCTCGAGAAGCGCAACCCAGAGAGCTGCGGCTTCAAGGCCGACTACGCCGGCTTCTCGATCCCCGACAAGTTTGTCGTGGGCTACTGCCTCGACTACAACGAGATCTTCCGGGACCTCGACCACATCTGCGTCATCAGCGAAGGCGGCATCGCCAAGTACGCGCACCACTCGTAAGCTGTAGGAAAGAGCCTGCTTGGCGTTCCTCTCGGCGAGGGGCGCGGCGAACAGGCGACGCGGACGTCGATACTCACCACACAAAAACCAAAACAAAAAAGTGAAAAGAACTGTGACATGACATGAAACTGAAGTCTATTGAACGCGCTTAACGCACTCGTAGCTTCATCTATAAACTAAACGCGAGCGGCTCGGAGCCACTCATCGCTCCATCTGGCGACGTCGCTCTGGAGATATGGAAGCAAGGCATGGAAGGCAGAAGTTGGATCGGGTTGGCCTCGCACGCTGTGCGAGCCGTGATCCATGGCA
This sequence comes from Pythium folliculosum, assembly GCA_023336295.1. Lineage (NCBI taxonomy): Eukaryota > Oomycota > Peronosporomycetes > Pythiales > Pythiaceae > Pythium > Pythium folliculosum. The sequence continues at coordinate 23,461 of JAADWV010000191.1, forward strand.
ATGTTGGCGGCTGTGCCGTCCAGTTTGTTGTAGGCACGGAGGTGGTGCGACCATCCCTGGACAGTGAAAAGAACTGTAGAGCTGCTGCCTTCGTCTGGATCGTGTCACTGACTCCTTGGTCCAGTGGAATACTTGGGCATTTATTACGAGGGAGGTAGTGTGGCTACTGCTTGGCCGCGAACTGCTCCGGCGTGAGCGTGCGAATCGTGAGCCCGTGCATGTCCTTGATCTCGGCCTTGAGCGCCTATCACGTTCATATCCACACATAAGTCTCACATGCACCCACAACTAAAGAGACCAGTCCAAAGCATCTTACCTCGTTCACGAGGCGGTGCTGCTTGACGCGCGTGAGCCCGACGAAGCGCGGGGACACGACCTCGACGTCGTACATGGAGCCGCAGCCGCCCGAGACGTCCACCACGTTCACGTGCGAGGCCTCGAGCTGCGCCGAGAGCGACGCCTGCATCGCCAGCTCCGCGTCGCTCTTGGTCGCGAGCCAGCGCAGCCCGGAGCTCCGCGCCGCGTGGCGCGCCGTCGTCGCGCGCAGTGCTGTCCACATTCCTGCTGCTGCTTCTGGTGGTGCTGATACTTTGGCGTGTGTGTGGCGCGCTTTGGAGCTCTTCGTGCGGTCGGAATATCCACCAATCGTGTTGAAGATACAGCTGTATTATATCCAATCACAACTCATAAATGACACGGCACGGATACTTCCATAAACTAGTCCGCCCCCCACTTCGCCACGTTGCAGCATGCGCATGTGATCCCATTGCGGTCTCGTCCAAGACCCCCGTGCTCCCCTCCGCCTCCTCCCCTCCTCCTCCTCCCCTCCGCCGTCTCCTCCTCCATCTCCGCTCCGCATGTACTTTAGCAGCGGTCCGCCGCGCTCGTACGCGCTGGCGTCTCCGCCGTCCTCCGCCGCCGCCACGGCGGAGCGCCTGGAGGACGTGGCGCTGGCGCTGGACCCGCGGCAGCGCGTCGTCGCGCGCGTCGCGTCCTCGCACATCGCGCTCTACGCCGCGTCGCCGCGCGCGCGCCAGTTCCACGCGCCGCGTTTGCTGGCGACGGTCGCGCGCGCCGGGCGCTTCGCCGAGGCCGCCGCCACGCGCCAGCGCGAGGAGCCGCCGTTGGGCGGCGTGGCCGACGGCGGCGCCGCCGCCACGCGGCAGCTCTTCGCCGCGTGGGTCGCGCGCGGCCGGCTCGCGGTCGTCGAGCGTGGCGCGCAGTTTGTCGAGTTTTACGCGTTCGACGGGCTCCCTACCGACAGCGACGAGGACCACGCGGACACGGACGACGAGCCCTCGGTGGCCGCGTCCGCGTCCACAGCGCCGCCGCCGATCCGCGGCCGCTTTGTGGACGAGTACCCGCTGAACCAGGGCGAGTCGCCGCGCGACCGCGCGGACGTGGCCTGGAGCCTGGGCGCCGTGTGCGGCGGTAGGTACCTCTTCGTGGGCATGGAGAGCGGGCTCGTGTGCGTCGTGCAGCTCGCCGTGCGCGCCGACCCGGACGACGACAGCGGCAGCGTCCTCGGGCTCTGGAAGATCGACGTGCTCGCGCACCTCGCGCCCGCGGAGACTGAGAACGCCGGCCCGCCGTCGTGCTTCGCCGTGACGGCCGCGACGGCGGACCCGGCGACGCAGATCGCGCGGCTCGCGCTCGTCGCGTGCTTTGAGGGCGGCAAGTGCTTCATCATGCTCGTGGCGCCCGCGAGCCGCACGATCGAGCAGCTGCTCTCGCTCGTCAACACGGAGCGCGGGCCGTCCACCGCGTGCCTCGGGCGCTGCACGGCCGCCGAGCTGGACGCGCGCGGCGCGCGGCTCGCGCTCGGCTGGGCCGACGGCGGCGTCTCGCTCTTCCGGCTCGTGCTGCGCCGCCCGCCGCCGCCAGCGTCCACCGACCAAGACAAGGCTGCCGCAGCGGATACACCAGCGCAGCCGGACCAGCAGTTTCATTTGGAGCCGCTGCGCGAGCTGTCGATGGCGCCCTGGGGCTACGGCGCCGCGGACCTGGGCGGCGTCACGGCGCTCGCGTGGACCCACGACGCGCGCGCGCTCGCCGTGGGCTACGAGCTGCGCGGCTTCGCCGTGTTCTCCACGGACGGCTGCCGGCTCATGTCCTCGCTGCCGCAGCACAACCACGAGCGCGCGCCCACGACCAACGACGACGACGCCGCCGCGGCGCTCAAAGAGGCCTGTCCTTTCGGCGCGCTGCGGCTCGCGTGGGCGCGCGAGAACACGGCGCTGCTCGTGGTCGCGCGCGGCGCCGCGTTCGACGTCGACATGCCCGCGCCGCTCCCAGCGCTCCAAGAAGCAGAACCACCGATGCCCACGCCGACGCCCTCGCCCCCTGTTGTCCACGCCGAGGACCTGTACGAGCGCGTGGAGGTGACGCTGCGCAAGGAGGCGGACGGGCTCTGCCTGTCGCTGTCGGGCGCGCCGGGGCGTTGTGGCGCCTGGGTGCGCAGCGAGAGCAGCTTCACGCGGCGCCAGGACGGCGGCGTAGGCCCCGCCGAGGCCTCGGGCCGCGTCCACGGCGGCGACCTGCTCGTCGCGATCAACGGCCAGGATGAGGTCGTGAACCTGCCGTTCGAGCAGATCATCCAACTCATCAAGCGCCTGCCGGACGACGCCGACGTGGCGCTCGCGTTCCTGCGGCTCCGCTGGAAACCGCTCCACGCGCTGGCCGTGCGCGCGCTCACGTCGCGCGCGTTCCTCACACGCCACGGGCTCCGCGCGCTGCTGGACGACGAAGAGGAGGACCTGTGCGTGCGCGAGTACGCGCTGCGCATGCAGGAAAAGTACGGCGACTGCGACCTCCAGGCGCGGCCGTCGCTGCTCGAGTTCGAGAAGCGCGCCAAGTTTGACGGCTGGGCGGCGCTCCAGGGCACGCCGCGCGCCGTCGCGCGCCACAAGTACGTCAAGCTGCTCTTCGCGCTCTTCCCCGTGTGGAACCCGCTCCACCTGCTCGCGGTGGTCGCCGACTTCGCCAACAGCGGCGACTCGGAGGACGAGGAGAACAAGCGCAGCGACGACGAGGAGGAGCTGCAGCTCGCGCAGCTGCGGCGTCTGAGCCTGAGCTCGCCCCGAAGCCAGCGGCTGCGCAGCGCCAGCAGCGAGTTCGAGACGTTCCCGGAGGCCGAGGCGCTGACAGCGACCACACTTTTGCGCCGGCGCCGCGTGGGCCGCCAGGCGTTCGCCGAGTTTGACTTCGCGCGCACGGTGCCGCTGGCCGACAAGCACTCGAAGCTGTTTCTGCTCGAGGACGCGTCGCTGCGGCGGCTGTCGGCGCCCGCGCCCGACGACCCGTGCGGACTCGTCTCGGCGCAGCACTGGCGCGTGCCGGCCACGTACGACGCCGCGAACGGCCCGCTGCGGCTCGTGGCCGGGAGCGCGAGCGGCCAGCAGCTCGCGGTCGCCGGCGCGCGCGCCTTTTGCGTGCTCAACCTCGCGACGGGCAAGTGGCGCCAGTTCGGCAACGTCCACGAGGAGCGCGACCTGCGCGTCCACGCGCTGCTCTGGCTCGGCGAGGACGCCGTGCTCGCGAGCTTCACGCGCGCGCGCGAGCGCCACGCCGCGCTCCACGTGGCCGCGTACCCGCGCAACCACCTGGACGAGCAGTCGGTGCTCGCGGCACTCGCGTTCCCGGACGTGTCTTCCAGTGTCCTCGCGATGGAGAGCGACGACGCCGGCGAGAATGTGTTCGTGCTGTTGCGCCGCGAGCTCTGGTGTGTTGGTGTGGCGGTCAGCGGAAGTATCGCGGGCGCCGAGCCGCTCGCGGTGACGCTCTCGCGCAAGCGGCAGGTGGCGCTGCCCTCGGCGGTCGCGGCGGACGCGGCCGGGTCCATGGCGTCCACGCTCGCGCGCGGGCCCGGGCTGCTCGACTTCTCGGTCGTGCCGCGCGCGCTCCACGTGCAGACGCGCGAGCAGCTCGCGGGCGGCAAGCCACGCGCGGCGTCGCTGGAGGACGATGAGGAAGGTACTAGCGGCGGCGTCGGCGGCTGGCTCGCGTCGCTCGTGGACATGCTCGCGGGCGGCGAGGTGCCGGACCAGTACGCGCCCGAGGAGGTGCTCCCGCGGTTCGCGTTCCTCACGGCCGACGGCGACGTGGTCGTGTGGGACCCGGAGCACCGCTCGCAGCGGCTGCTGGCGAGCAACGTGACCACCGTGACGCGGCTCTTTGTGACGCGCGAGGCGTGCGACGCGTGGCCCACGCCGTGCCGGCTCCTGGTCGGGCTCTACGGGCCCGAGGGCTTGCGCCTGTGGCTGCCGCTGCTCGACGGCGTGTACCTCGCGCACACCAAGGCGTTCGACGAGGACGCCGAGCGGCTGCGCACGTTCCTCGCGTGCCACGACCCGCTGCGCGCCCAGACGTACGAGATCGAGTTCGGCACGGCGCCCGCGACCGCCGAGCTGTACGAGCACGTGGTCAAGGAGTACGGCGTGGCGCTCGAGGCGTTCGTGGCCGCGCCCTCGGCGCGCGCGCCGCTGCCCGACGGCGTGCGCAACCTGCGCGGCTGCGTCACGACGGTGGACGACCCGGCCGCGACCGACACGATGCTGCGCTTCGACGCCGACGTGACGCTCGTGGGCATGCAGCCCGCGTTCGGGCTGCTCGTGGGCGTCTCGCAAGACGTGTACATGCCGCCCGGTGCGCTCTCGCCGCCGTGCTACGACGTGTTCAGCCGCGTGCAGCCCTTTTTCCACGGGCTGCTCGCGCTGCTCGTGCGCACGGAGCAGCTCGCGTGGGCCGCGCAGGTGCTGGCGGCGCTGCGGCGCAACCTGTTCGCGCTCTCGTCCACCACGCAGGAGCTGTTCCTCCACGCCATGCTCGAGGCCTGCTTCAGCCACCAGATCCCGCTCGCCAAGTTCCAGCAGGCCGCGCGGCTGCTGCAGCCGTCGGGCTTGAGCGGAGACCGTGACGGCGGCGGCGACATGGACGAGTACTGCGAGATCGTGGCGCACGTGGGCCGCAAGAGCGAGCCGTCGCGGCTCCAGCTGCTGTTCCCGGCCGCGGGCGACCCCGTGGAGCTGCTGGGCGTGTGTCGCCAGCGCGGCGAGCTGCGCACGGCCGCCAATTTCCTGCTGATCCTCGGCGAGTGCTCGGCGACAACTAGCGAAGACGGAGAAGACCACGATGGCGAGACGAGTGCGGCCGTGTCGGCCAACCTGGCGTTCCGGAACGCGTGCGCGGCCGAGCTGGTGGTCCAGTGCGTGGAGCAGAGCGAGTGGGCGCTGGCGACGCACGTGGTGCGCGTGGCGCGCGAGTGGGTGGACGACGACCACCCGGACGCGAGCTTCATCGACGAGCAGCTGAGCAAGCTGTGCTGGCAGGACCTGGTGAGCGGCCGCTTCGAGCGCGTCGTCGCGAGCCTCACGCAGTTGCAGGCGCAGCTGCCGGCGCTCGACGGACTGGAGCTCGGCATCCTCGAGCAGGAGCGCGAGGCCATCGCGCAGCGCCTCCACGACGCGTTCGTGCCCAGTGGCAAGCTCCAAGATCTCCAGTAAGTGGCGCTATTGATGTTGGTGAGACCGTGGCGAGATGCGGATGGAAAAACTGACCTGGGGGCTCTTGTTTTGTTTGTGTAGCGTGCTGCTCGAGGCCGTCAAGCGCGCCAAGTACGAGCACTGGACGCAGCTCATCCAGCGTGTGATCGCCACGGCCGAGGACGAGCCCTCGTCGGCGTGAGCGGCCTAGGACACGGAACACACACTCTACGGTCCGCTTCGCAAGGGCTCGTTTTTTGTTTTGTTTTTGTTTTGGTAGACGTATGATACACTCGACTCCGTTACTTGCATTTACACGTTCATGCGCTCCATCTCGGGGATCCGCGACACGCTGCGGCAGAACAGGATCTGCGCGGCGACCTCGATGTCGAGCCGCGCCTTCTTCTCGCGCATGAGCTGCCCGTAGTTGGTAAACGCCTCATAAAACGGCACCGACACGGCGCTCATGCACAGGTACTTCTTCGCGAGCTTGGCGAGCCACGGGAACGAGCGCACGTACCGACTCCACCAGTCCAGCGGGTCGTTCTCGCGGTCGTCGGTGGCCGGCAGCGCCGGCGAGTCCAAGTAAAGCTGCACGTGGGCCTTGAGTTTCTCGCTCTCGCTGGTCTGCTCCTGCGCGTCCGCGAGCGGGAAGAACGCGTTGAGGATCCCGCCTTTCTTGCCCGCCACAGCGTGGCCCAGCAACGCGGCCGCGGCCGCAGCGGCCTTGGCCTTCTTGTCGTGGTCGCCACTCGACTCTTTGTCGCCGCCGCCCGTGCTGTCCACCAATTCGACGTGGAGCACGCGGAGCATCTCGATGAGCTGGTCTCGCTCGGCCTGGTCCAGGAACGGCAGCGCCTTGAAGCGCGGGTCCAGCAGGCAGGATAGATACGGGGACGACGGCGGCATGGCGCCGCAGGAACACAGCGGCTGCGCGGCCGCGAGCGCGGACGAGATGGCGTTGCGCACGGCCGAGACGAGCGAGGTCGCGATCCAGAGCTCGGCGTGGTCGAGGTGCTTGCGGATGCTGTGGATGAGCGGGAGGATGATCGACAGCCCCGGGTACTCGCAGTTGGTCGCCACGTGGACCACGCCCTCCACGGGCTCGAGCAGCCGCGCGAGCTCCTTCAGGTTGGCCCACTCGTCCGCCGAGAGCTCGCAGCACACGAACCGCAGCTGCATCGGCCGCCGGTTCGGGTTCGTGTCGCTCTCCAGGTTGCTCTTGTACAGCATCAGCATCTGCTCCAGCTCCACGATGCGGCAGATCATCTCGCTCGTGGAGTTCCACCGGTCTTCAAAGTCGCAGATCACGGACAAAGTCGGCAGCGGGAGGCTTGAGGCCGAGGCCGAGGTACCGGAACTGCCGTTGGAATTGCCGTTGTTGGCCCCGTGCGGGGACAGCTTGGGCGACTCGGAGTGGTGGCCGTCGGCGTTTGCCTTGCCCTCGACCGACTCGTCGTCGCCGTTCTCGCCGACATCGCCGACCGTGTCGGAGGATAATCCCAGGTTGGCTTCGGCCACTTTGCGCTGCAGCGAGAGGAAGATCTGGTACTCGCTCGGGTTCTGGATGAAGTACGACACGTAGTTGCGGCAGCGGCGGATGAGCGGCGCGCACTTCATGAGCCCCGCCGAGACGGCGTTGTCCAGCACGCTCACAAAGCAGTTGACCACGGTCAGCCCCGGGTACTCCTCGTGGATCGCCTTCTCTTCCTTGCCGTTCTTGAGCATGGTCAGCGCCGCCACTTTGTTGGCCGGGATGTCCCACTTGTCCATCACGTCGCGCAGCAGCGCGATCGTGTTCACGCTCTCGTCCAGCGGCAGCACGTACACTTCGAGCACGCAGTCGCGGCGGCTGAAGCCCTGCGAGATCCAGTGGCCGCTCACGGTGAGCACGTTCTGGCCAAACACCGACTTCCAGTTGTTGAGCGACAGGCTCAGCACGTCCACCTCGGCGATCACCTCCTTGAGCATCTCGCGCTGCGAGTAGTACAGGTTCGCGAGCGCGAGCTTGAGCGTCTCCTCGGACGGCAGAAACTTGGAGCTGCTGTGGCTCGGGTAGTCCGTGCCGCTCACGAGCGCGGCCAGCTCGGCGCCCATGCGGGACACGTCCAGCGGCTCGTACTGCGCGATGAGGTACTTGAGCAGCCGGTGCGTGAGCAGCTTGTGCTGCTGCGGGTTGCGGCGGCTCGAGCCGCCGTGGCCACCAGCGCGCGGCGCGTACAGCGGCCCGGCGAGCGCCGGATTCGCGGTCGCCTGGAGCGAGTTGGCCACGGCGCACGACAGCAGCGACGACGTCGCGTAGTCGAACAGCCGCACGTCGCCGGCGCCGTTCGCGGCCGCGGCCACGGCCGCCGCGTCGATCGCGCCGGCGTCGCTGAGTTCGAAACCGGGCGGGAACTGGAGGCCGCTCACGGCGACGGCGCTCGGCGTGTGGAGCGTCACGAAACCCGACGGGTCGAACTCGGCGGCCGCTGTGGGCGTCTGTTGGAGGCCGGGGGACGGCGCCGCGACCACCGCGGCCGCGCCGTACTGGTCCGTGTCCAGCATGCCGTGGATGAGCTTGCGGCGCTTGGCGGTCGTGGCGCGGCGCCGCGCGTTGCGCAGGTCGATGAGCTGGCGCCGCGTGGCCTCGCTGGGCGAGAGCACCCCCAGCGCCATGGCGGACGCTGCGGCCGCGTCCGCAACCACTTGCGACGGCGCCGTCGGTGGCTGCGGCTGCTGGATCGCGTGGTGGTGGCCGCTGTGGCCGTTGGCTGGGACGGCGGACGAGGAGACCGTCGGCGACATGGCGATGACGTTCATGCTTGCAGCCACTGCTGCGGCCGTGACCGCCGTGGACGTGCCGACGGCCGCGGGCGGCGGGATCGCGTGGCCCACGGCCGTGCTGTGACCGCCGCCGCCGGCCGCATTGTGTCCTCCGGCCACACCGTGGGCCATGGCCGCCGCGAGCGCGCGCTTGGCCGCGCGCGGGTACTCGTAGTCCGCGGCCGTCTTCCCGGGCGCGTACTTTTGGTGCTTCTTGCGCAAATGGCGGTTCATCGTGCTCGTGCCGCCCGAGTACGCGAAGCGCGTGACGTTGTTGGGGCACAGCGTGCACACGACGAACTTCCCGTTGGCCTCCTTGACAAAGTAGTCCCAGATGAAGCTCGGGAGCATCATGGTCGGCTCGCCCTTGTCGTTCACGCGCAGCCGCCCGACGCTGCGCGCGGCGCCGAGCCCGTTGTCGCTGCTGCCTGTGCTGCTCGCGCGGCGCCGCGTCTCGGGGTCCGCGTCCACATCCACATCCGCGTCCGCATCGTCCGCTGCGGCCGCCGATAGCTCCATGGCGTCCGCGGTACCCGCACCGCCGTCCCCGCAGTGGTCGGCACCAGCGTCCGCGTCGTGGTCCCCGTCGTGGTCCCCGTTGTCGTCGTCCGCTCCGCCGTCTTGATCGCCGGTGTGGACGCCATCCTCGTGATTTCCCTGTCCCTTCTCGGCGCCCAACTCGCCCGCGTCAACCTGGTCCACCGCGGCGTCAACGCCGACGACGTCGCTGCTGCCGCTGGCCGCGTGGCCGGGGCTGCGGTCAGCGGCGACCGCGGCCACGGAGCTGGCGGCGTCCTCAGCTGTGACCGCCATGGCCACGTCGCTGTCGGTCGACGTCGCGCCGTTGCTCTCGTGGGGCTCGTGGCCGTGCGGGTCTAAGCTGTGGTCGACGATGTCGTCGTCCGTGTCAACGTCGTCGCCCACATCGCTGAGTTGAGCGTGGACGGAGTGGTCGGCGTCCACAGTGGCCGCCACCGCGTCCGCGTGGCCCAGGTTAGTCGCGACTGCGTCGTCCACATGGGTGTTCGCTTCAAGTTGCCCCGCCTCACTCGGTTCAGGTTCCAGCGGAACCGGGACCGCGCTCATCAACTCGTCCGTGTCCATTGCGAAGGTTAGACCGGCGGTCTCGGCGTTTAGACTGCTGGCAGCAAACCGCAAACCGCGGTTCGGCCCTTGACCACAGACCCCTGACCCCCTCGACCGCCCCAGCAACCCAGCGCGGGAAACCACCGGTTTGAACCAGCCCGATCCACATCACCATGTGGCGCGTACCCACATTTGCGGTCCCACTTAGCCCCCGAGTGACCTTCACCATCTGGACAAGAGATCATCACTCACGCTTCCCACCACTCTTTTCTGCGGCTATTCCGCGTAATATAGCAATTCCGAAAGGCCGCGTTCGAGCCATCTCTGACGCAAGTCGTGGATACAATTGTCACGTTGGAGTGGGATACGTGTATATTTTCGTAATATTGATTCTTGTCCCCGACTGTCGCCAGTTCTTTGAACAGCTCCAAACCCTGGGGGGCCGCCTCTCATAATGAGTTAGTTGCAGTTCGCCCTCTCAGCGACGGCGACCGAGGGAACGTTCGCAATCGGCCGCCACTCGCTCGCGTCGCGCGTCGCAGGTCATTCGCCATCTCGCTCGACAGCCGCTTCGCCATGGCGCTGGTCGTGAGCTCCGCGCCGCTGGCCGCGCTCTGGGCCAAGGCCGAGCCCGAGAAGCGGCCGGCCGAGCGCGCGCCGCGGCAGCACTCGTCCAGCTCCTCGTCCTCGCGCCGCACGTCCAGTGGCAGCAGCGGCGCCGAGACGCTCGACAGCAGCTGTACCAGCACGCAGCAGAGCGGCAGCTCGAGCGCCAGCAAGCCATCGCCCAAGAAACACAAGGCGCGCGCGCGCCACCGCGGCGCCGACATCGTGCTCCACGTCCAGGGCTGCGCGTTCGCGCTTCACAGCCGCGTGCTCAAGCGCAAGTGCGGCGTGCTCTATCGGTTCATCGCGCAGCTGCGCACCAAGAACGCCGTGGGGCTGCTCGCGAGCGGCGATGGGAGCGACCGTGACGACAACAATGACGATGAGCTAGAACCGCTGCCACTTGACGGTCTCACATCCTCCCATCTCCACTACGGAGGCCACCTAGACGACGACGACCAAGACGACTGCGCGGGCCTCTTCAGATCGCGCGACAAGCAGTTTGTGCTGCGTCAATGCGCCCCGCTCCGCTCGTCTCGACAGGCGACATCCACGAACCGCCAGGCGCGATGCGTACTCCTGCCCCGCAACCAACTGCTGGAGCGCGCGTCGCAAACGTCTCCTGCTCGTCTCCTAAAGTTCTCGAAAGTGTGCTGCGTCGCCCACAAGCGGGTGGAAGACACGTCGCCCAGTAGCGCGGACGAGCCGCGCCAGAGGTCGGCGGAGCAGAGGCAGGCGGAGCGGGAAGAGTTCAGTCCCGGCAAGGAGAACTACGCCAGCGCGGGCCTCAGCACGTCGACCGTCCGGGCCCGTCCAGTGCCACGAGTGGCGCTCGCGCCGAAGATGCCCTTCTCAAGCGCGACCAGCTCGTACGTACCGTCTCTGCGGTCCAACACGGCGTCCGCAAGTATGAACCCCAACGTCCCCTCGGCCGCGGCCGCGAGCGCGGGCTCAAGCCCTTCGTCCAGCTCACCTCGTCGCGAATCCCCAAGCGTCGCGCCCGACGCATTTGCTGTAGAGCTCATCGGCGCAAGCGCCGATGCCGTGGCGACGTTCATTGAGTTTCTGTACACGGGCAAGACGGCGGGCATCCATCAGGGGAACGCCGCGACCATCGCGAGCTTGTGCAAGTGGTTCTGGATGGAAGACCACCTGCTCCACGCGGCGCTCGTCGCGCGTGCTCGCAACGTCCAGTCGGCGGAACAGTGGATGGACGTCTTGCTGAGCTGCAGGACTATTCGGTCCAAGCCCAAGCGGAATATCCTGGTGAACTACCTGCTTGGGCGCCTGTCCAAGCTCACGGCCGACCAGTACCGCAACGTCATGGAGGACATGCCGCTCCACCGGCTTCCGGCGATCGACGACGCCGACTTGCTCGCTCACATCATGACGAGCATGGTGAACAACCTGCGCCACGTCAAGATCTGGCACAAGCTCACGTTCGCGCTCGAGCTGTGGCTCTTCTGGAGTTTCGGCCGCCGGTTCGCCGCGGCCGTGCCACTCGACCACCCGCACCCGATCACCGTGCGGCAGCCTATGAGCCTGCTGGACTTCCACCACAAGTTCGTGTCGTGGAATCCCGTGATCCGCATCCGGGAGGTGAACATCTCGGGTATCGACGCGTACATCAAGCCGACGACGCTGTTTTCGTTCGGGCCGTTCGTCTTTCAAGTCCGACTAGAGCCGAACCGCAGCCCGCTCATGAACTGGCGCGTCGTGCGCGCCGGCACGCCCAGCGACCTCGACGGCGAGTCCGAACAGTGCCAGTTCCTACCAGGTATGGAGCCGACGTTCACGCTTCGCGGGCAGCTCTGCATCATGCACAGAGACTCGCCCACCGGACCTCCTCACCAAAACAACATTTTTGTGCGGTACTCTCACACGGAGGTGAATTACGGAAAGTGGCACGTGCTCTTGTCCACGTCGCCGGAACGCGAGAGTCAAGTTGACGCCCACCCGAACGAGCCCGAGTCGGAGGAGAAAACTCAGGAGCCCGACTCGTCCCAAGAGGAGACCGCCCCACTGGAGCCCGACAGCGACAGCGAGCTCGACCCGAGGAGCCTCGCGTATCGTCGCGCGGCGTCGCCGTCGATAGCAGAGCTGCCGCGCACGCCGCCGCCGCCACCCAGCTTCGACACCTCTGGCGGCGAGATCAGTGACAGCAGCGGCAACTCGCCGTTTGAGCCCATCGCGTCCCAGCTCTCGGGCCAGGTCTTCGTGTGGGGCCATCGCCTGTGCAACCTGTACCACTTTTTGCTGGTCTCGACGCTGTTCTACCAGTTGCCGCGAGACGCGCCGCACGAGCTGCGCGTCGAGGTGGTCCAGGCGCGCCTGCGCGAGCTGCCCGTGGAGACGCTTGTGCTCGTGCTCCACAGCGACCGGCTGCGCGTGCCCGAGGGCGAGACCGCCTTGGCCGCGGCCGTGGCGACGCTGTGCCTCTCGAACTTTGGCGCGCTCCACTACTCCATCGAGCAGATCCGCGCGCTGTTCCGCTGCGTGCGCTGGTGCTTCGTGGACCTCGAGCAGATTATGGTGACGCTCGAGCACGCGCGGCGCGAGCTGCAGCTCTACGAGCTCGTGGAGCAGCAGCTGCGCGACCACTACAACTTTGGCACCACGCCGCGGCGCACGCCGTGGGGCGACGACGACGACGCGACGCCGTACCGCGCGACCACGACGCTGGTCGAGTTCCAGATCGAGGCCGGTGACCGGTCGCTCTCGCCCAGCAAGTTCCTCCTCTCGCAGGAGTGAAAACGTAGACGAGATGGAGAACGAGAAATAGTGAATTTTTGAGAGATACCACCACGCGTGATGAAATATATGAGCATATATCGGTCTAAACGCCTTGGGCACCTTTAGCCCATCAGACAACACATCCTCTGCACAGACACACCACCAACAAAAACATAACCAACAAAAACGGTGAATTAGTCCACTTCAACTCGCCCCGTGAAACAAGAACCAACAAAACAAACAAAACCAACAAAACAAGACGGAGAGTGCTCGTACCTGCCGGCGCCAACGCGTTGGGGAGCGCTTTGTGGTTTCCCCTCACAATCCAATCCGCGCGGAGAAGAACAAGCAGCAACGGCAACGGCAAGAACAACGGTAACCATGGCGTTCGACCACTTCTACGCCTCGCTGGCGGCGGCGCACGCGGACGACGACGACGACGTCGGCGCCAGCGGCAGCGGCCTGTTCACGCCGCCTGCGGGGCCAACGAGCCGCCGCCGCGCCGGCCCCGCGCTCGGCGTGCCACACCGCGGGCGCCTGCACTTCCCCGTCGAGCAACTGCAGCGCGTGTACCACTTGCCGCTGCGAGAGGTGCGGTTTCTCCACGCGTCTTGTAGAAGGGAAAAGCGCGTTGACGTTGTGTGAGCGTATATGTGTGAGCAGGCGGCGACGGAGCTTGGCATTTGCGAGGCGGCGCTCAAGCGCATCTGCCGCCGCAACCACATCATGCGATGGCCCTTCCGCCAGCTGCAGTCGGTCACGCGGCGCATCGAAGAAGAGACGCGGCTCGTCGCCATGCACCGCGCCTTCCGCAACAGCATCATCCCCACTGACGACAGCGCCGAGTCGGACCGTTTCCTGCTCCCGCACGAGCTGGAAGATCGCCGTATCGCGAGTGCCATGGACGCCCAGCTCGAGCGCCAACAGAACGAGCACGCGCTGCGACTCGAGCGACTCAAGCGCGAGGAACAGGCGATCATCGAGTCGGCCCACGTGGACGTGGCGAGACCGCGCGCGCACTCCCGTGACGACGACGACGTGGCCAACAAGGAGGAGCCGGACGACGACGCGCCTTCATCGGACGTGATGCTGGAGGCCATCAGTGTCGACGACCCGCTCGACATGCTTGCGAGCCTCTGCACGTCCGAGCTCTCACGAAAGGCCGGAAAGGTAACCTGTTCACAACAATGGAATGAGAACACGGGACTAATGGTGGGAGGGCGCACACGGAACGCACTAACCGCAGGAACTCCTCACTCCGCGCAGCGCGGTGATCGAGGAGGGAGCCATCCACTCTGTGGAGATGCTCTCGTGCGCGATGACCGAGACCGTGGACGAAGCGTAACCATGGTGGTGGGAAGAAGGAATGCCGCCCACGCCAGTTTCCAACAAGAAAGCCATCGACCTCTAAGACGTAATACAGAGAAGATGAGAACACCCTTCTGGGTTGCCCATAGTACACGATCCCATTCGGCATCGGTTCTAAAGACCTCTGATAGATGGTATTGAACCCCGTCAATAACCCACAGACCAAAGTGGTTGCAGAGACTTCAACGTGTGTGGTTTATGTACATGGCCCCAGTCATCTCTTCCAACTTCGAGATGGAGCCAGTGGATTCCGGCGCGCCCTCCGATGGCGACGGCCCGCGACGCATCCTTGCGGCGCATCAACCTAATTTGTTCTACAAAGCGTTAGTCCTTGCGGGGCTCACCGCGCATCGCTCGGTAAACGATCGCATCCCCGGAGTGTTTACACGACACGTGTCCGGTTGCACCTCACGGATACCCGCCGACTTTGAATCGAAGCAGCGCTTTATTGGATCCATCGGGCCAAGGCTCGATTGAAGTGCCAAACTGAATTCCAGATATATTGTACGGGGATCACTGTACGGACATTTGAGTGGGTCGTAGAGATGGAGAACCGAAAGGTGAGAAACCTCATTCAATGCAGAGACCATGCATTTCCTCAAAAACATCTCCTCGATATACAGACGAACGGAAACCTCAAACATAAATCTACGCATACAAATCTAACGGCACCATCTCAGAGCATGGTCGTGTCTTCGTTCTCGAGCATGCACAGCAACGGCAGCTGCGAGAACGTCATGGCCGCAGCCGTCATGTTCGCGCGCTCGATCTCGTCCTGCTCGATCTTGACGGCGCACAGCGCGAGTGATTGCAGCGCCTGACGCATCGCCTCTTGTGCGGCGCGGGTTTCGCCAGCAAAGGCTGGGTGCGCGTCGCGCCGCCGCGCCACCGACTTCTTCTGCTTGGACTGCGACTGCATCACCGCTTGGCGCGCCGTCTTGCGCATCTTGGTACCCTTGGCCTTCAATGACGAGCGGCGCGCTGGAGCCTGCGCAGCGCTGTTGCGCTCCTGGATCTCCTTGGTCTTGTTGGCGCGGTACGGCCAGTTGAACTTGCCGCGCTTGCAGATGCGCTTGAGCGTGATGACTGCGATGCCAAGCCGCTTGGCTGCCTCCTTCTGGGAGATGTGGAAGAACGGCTCGAGCTCCTCCTTGGTGTAGTGGAACAGAATGCGGCTCTTGCGCTGCTTGGCTGGCTTGAGTGACTTCTTCTTGAAGGAGAGCGCGCGGCCGATACGACGCGCGCTGCGCGGCTTGTCCGCACACTTGGTCTCCGCGTGCACGGGGCTGCGAACGGGGCAGGCGACGGTGATCGACATGGCTGATGGTGGTGTTGGTGGTCGAAGGCGAGTAGCTTGTGGGCGATGGAACTCAAGTTGTGGAATGAGCCCTTGCATGACCCAACGCGGATTGGAGTCCACTCTTCGCAGTAGAGAAGGAGGAGCAGGCGAGGGAGGAGAACAGTTTTGAGGAAACGCGTGGAGACAGAGCGGAGATGAGCACCCGTGTCAACAACGCGTCTAAAGCTGCCACTGGGTGCCGTGAGCAGGCGCCACGCCCGGTGCTCGGAGCGGATCCCGTGGCTGCCACGCAAAGAGGCCAGTCGTTGCGAAGTGAAAGGGTCCCATCTGCGCGGATGGCGCGAGCCCTCACATGGCGCGAGCCCTGTCCCCCCTGTCGCCCAGAATCGATTTTCCCTCATCGACGCCGAGCACGATCAAGTCCAAATCATAGGCCATCACCCGTACCTACAGCAGTGTGTGCCCACGATGAGAAGCACGTTTCCCAAGCTTGTTTTGCCGCTACATCGCGTCTGTCGCCGGCTCGAGTCCAAGAACCACAACGTCCAGCAAGTCAGGGTGGAGATGATTTTGATTCTCTGTTAAGGATCAAAAAGAAGTTCTACGAAACATGGAACAGAAGAGTGAAAAGGCACAGCAAGGCCGCTGGTTGCTCGCGCCATCGCAGGTACGTACCGCAGTGTCGTCGATTGTGGTCTGTGTGTACATCTAAAACGACGCCGTGGCAGTACTTGGATCTTTGTGGTTGGCTGGTCCATCCCTGTGGCCTTTCCTTCCAAACGACTGCGCAGTGTGCTCTATCCACCACCTCCAGAGTGTGGCGATGCTCAGCGACAGCCAACTACAACTTGAAGAGAGGGAGGGGTTCGAACGAAATCCAATGTTTTTAGGCCGGTCCGTTCTATGTGCGGAATTGGGTGGGAGAAATTTGGATACAAGTGGACATTTGTTCCTCTCAATTCTCTCAGTGGAGTGCGCCCTTGGACAGGTCGCGGTAGATTTGGAGAATGCGCGAGCACGCCGACGGGACGACGTTCGTGCACGCTCGTTCGCAGGACACGCGCGTCGCCGGCACTGGCGCTTCGTGCTCGTAGGCCTTGCAGGCGCTCACGCAGCTCACGCCCTCGGGGCACTTGGTCGCCGTCGCGATCGCCGCGAGATCCATCTGGTCGCACGTCAACTTTGTGACGGTAATCGAACCGTAGGAGCAGCCGTTCATGCACGCCGTGTTCTGCGGCTCCCTGCTCCAGAACAAAGAACAAAAAGCAAAAAGGAAGTTAGACCGCCGTTGTGTAAACAAAACAACAATGCCAGGAGTATGCCAACCGAATGCAGAACTTGCGACAGGTCTCCTCGTGCCACCGCGTCTGGACACCGCGCACGCGGCAGCGAGCGCGCAACAAATCAACCGCCGCAGGATCACTCACAGCTTGCTTGTTCGAGGCAGCAGCCGCGATGGTGGTGGTGGCAGCAGCGGTGGTGGCAGCTGTGGTTGTCACGGCGGCGTTGGTGGTGGCAGTGGTGGCGGCGTCAGTGGCGGCGGGCACGGGGGGAATCGCTGCCGTAGAGGAGGGCGAATCGTGAGCTGGCGTTGCCACGGGGGCATCTGGCACGTTTGTAGATATCGAGATGTTTACGTTCGCCAACGGGAAGAATCGTTCTTTGAGCGAAGCCCAGTTTGCCAGATCCGGATGGTGCCACGCCGACCGAGCTGACCAGGCCACGCCGCCAACCGCCAAGAGCGCGACGAGAAGAAGACCGACATATCCGGAGATCTTCTTGTACCGCTTGGCTGGTTCCATCTCCTGCCAGTAGTTGTCGGCCTCCTGTTCCCACAGGCTGTTGGAGCGCTGCTTCGTCTCGCCATTCTTGACGTTTCGCCGCGTGAGAGTCGCCATCGTCTCCTTGATTTCTGAGTTCGTGTGTCAATCCTAGCAAGACATCACAGCAGAAGATTAATCTCCGGATCTCCGCGCTCGTGCAGCCGCAACCATGTGACGTCAGCATGTAGTTCACGCACGTACCGCTCGCCGCCTGGAGACGCGTTTCTTGATCAGCTTCTCTTCCTTTGAGCTGCCACGAGGTTTGCGCCAGCATGCCACGCACGGCGTCTGATCTGACGTGGCCTTCGCCTTGCGTGGATGGAGGAACCAATTTTGGATACAACAACCTGAGCTGTAATTTTAGTTCGCTGACGTACCCCAAAACTGGCACTCACCTGTCACAGCCTTTCTTGGTTGCGGCTTCCTGAAGATACGCCCCAGCAGCAGTATATCGAAGTTCTGTGTTGAAGTGGAACATATGGTCGCAGATGTGGCCCTTGTGACGGTCTAAGCTGGCCGCACCCGAATCGCGCTGTCTCCTCTCCACCGGATATCGTGGCGACCCAAAGGGTTCCGGGAAAGATCGTCGCGTTTTTACGTCAGCTTCAACCAAGTCGCCTTCCTCACCTCCGAGCTTCCAGCTTCGTGTACCCATCGCTTGTCAATCCGCAGCCGGATGGGTTACCTCGCGCTCCTCGTTCTGGATCGCCACGATATCCGGAAATCCAGCTCACTCGCAGCCGCTGGATCTTTTGACCGTCGTTGTCTCTCTCGCACGCGCCCGGCCGATGTGCCTGACCTCGTTGCCCTGTCGCTTCCCATCCACCGAACGTGTGGCTCCCGAACGGCAACTTTGGCTTCTGGAATTTTCCCGCGCTTGCCGAAAGCGACCTTTCAGTTTTGAATTTCCCGCCTTCCCCCAACACCTCACCAGCGTTTGACCATGGAAGCCCCGACGCCCGCAATGCTGCTCTTGCTGCGCGCGGCGGCGGCGACTCCTGCGACACCCACGCGCGGCGAGCCCAAGAGCCGCATCGTGTACGACTTTCCCCTGGAGAAGCTCGTGAACTACATGCACATGCGGCAGGATGAGGTGCGTTGACGTTGGCTCGTTTTCGTGTTGTTGGTGGCTCGACTGACGGTTTTGGGACTTGCGTGCAGGCGGCCAAGGCGCTGGGGGTCGCGACGATCACGCTCAAGCGCATCTGCCATCGGCGGAAGATCCAGTGGACGTACCGCGCGTACAAGACCAAGATGAAGCGGCTGGCGAAAGCGCTCAAGCTGAAGGAGACCAGCGGAGGCGGGGGAAAGCAGGCGAGGAGCCCGTCGCTTCCAGAGTACTGCGTGTACTCGCGTCCCGTGAGTGCGGAAGTGCCTGCCTTGGCGCCGCGAGCGTTGCAAGTGCAGTACTCGACAGAGCGACAGAAGTTGCCGAGTCTCACTGATGCGCTCGGCTCACCGGTTGCAGCGTACGGAGGAGTTCCGTTTCCCGCCAAGGAGCGCCCACACTTGTCCGTGCCGTGTGACCAGCCGACTGCGGAGCCAGCGCCGATGTTGCCACGACTAAACGTGATCCCAACGACAGCCATCTTGCACACTCCCACGAGCGCCGCGACATCGCCCGCGTCGAAGTTGGTTCCCGTTCTCAGTCCCTCCATGACGCGATTCGGGCTCCTTCCGTCAACCGAGTCAAGCCGACTCGTGGCTCGCGCGATTAGCCACATCTAGTTGCCTGGAAGACTCCTGCGTTTATCCGAAGCAGTTCTTCGTCATGGTGTCGTCGTCGTCAGTGTGGGCCTAGTACGAGTGCCGTATTGCGTGTTAGACAGTTTTGAATGTCGGGAATTCACCTTTGCTTGTTATACACCACGTTATATCCACTTCAATGGGCTCAGCCAATGCTTCCAGCTACTGGCGCTTGAGCTCGAGGCCGATCGGCACGTGGTCGCTGCCGTCCACGCTCTGCCGAACAAACGAAGTCTCCTGCGAAGCCCCAGACAAGAGTCATGATCAATTAGCAGGGTGCTCATAACCACCACATAGGCGTCGTGAAACGTACCACGCGGTCAAGAAGTGACTTGGACAGCACGAAGTAGTCGATGCGCCAGCCCTTGTTCTTGGCCTTGGCGTTGAAGCGGTACGACCAGTAGGTGTACTGGACTGTCTCCGGGTTCAAGTGGCGGTACGCGTCCACAAAGCCGCTCTCCAAGATCTCCGTGAAGCTCTCGCGCTCGGCGTCTGTGAAGCCCGCACTCTTGTTGCGCTGTTTAGGAGGATGCGAAACACTGAAGGTGAGATGTAGGATCGTAAAGAGGAGTCGGGGGCCACACAGCTCGTACGTTTCCCTTGGGGTCGTGAATGTCGATCTCTTGATGCGCGACGTTCAGGTCCCCACACCAGACCACGGGCTTGGTCTCTTCAAGCTCCTTGAGCAGCTTGAGCATCGCCTTGTCCCACTGCTCTGTGCGGAAGCTCAGCCTGTCGAGCTTCTGGCCCGAGTTAGGCACCTACGCCACAACACTAGAAGTCAGACCCGTTCACGTCGATCTGAGAACCCATAGCCCCACTCACATAGGTGTGCACGAGCCAGAAGGTCTCGTACTCGAGCGCGAGGAAACGGCCTTCGTCGTCGGGCTTGCCGTCGACCACGATCTCGTCGCGCACGCTCAGCGGCTTGGTCTTGCTCAGCACGGCGGTGCCGGCGTACCCTTTCTTGGCCGCGCTCGACCAGTACTGGTACTCGTACTGGGGCAGCACGTCCTCCAGCTGTATCGACATCAACGAACGTTAGAATCGTACTACCGACGCATACACACACACGCATAGCGACGCTACCTTCTGGAGCTCGTCGATGTCGATCTTGATCTCACTCAGGCACAGCACGTCCGGGTCCTCCTGAGCGACATACGCGCGCAAGTGGACCGTGTCCTCCTTCTTCAGCAGCGCGCGCAGACCGTTCACGTTCCACGCGACCAGCTTGAGTGCGTCGGGGTTCTGCTTGCTCGACGAGACGCCCTCGAACTGCGCGAACGCCGCGATCTTCTTCTGGAGGTCGGCACTCAGCGCGCCGTCCACGCGCTTTGGGCGCGGCCACACGCGCTCGCCGTCCGCGCCCACGAGCTTCTTGGGCTTCTTGGCACCCAACAGCGCACCCCACGCGGCCTTGGCGTCTGTCGCCGATGCCGCCGCCGTGGTCTTCTTCTTGGTGGGCGTGGTGGTGGTGGTGGTCGTGACCTCGTCGGCCACCGCCACGGAGACCTCTTGCTCCGCAGTGGCCGTGGCTTTCTTGGTCGTGGTGACCTTGCGCACGACGTACTTGGTCGCCGACTCCACTGTCGACGCGACGGCCTTGTCGGCCGCGGTCTTGAGACGCTTGCTCGCGCGCGGCGGCATCTTCCCTGTTCGAAACAAAGCTGGCGGAGTTGTCAAAGCGCGCGTCACTCAAATGAGTATGTCACTGTAGTAGCCTTTGATCAGCGATTGAGCGGATGGTGAAAAACCTGTATAAACACATGTTGCAGATTTATCGAGCAGCTCTGGCCGCTGCATATCAGGTTTCGAGAACTCCTAGAAACGAATGTGGTGCAAGCGTGAGAGGAATTTCCATAGATAAGTACATATGTACTTATGACTCGCCTAAGTTAACCGTTGGAAGCCCTCTCCAAAAACACGTAAGTACACAGCAACAGTGACATCCGGATGAAGTACGAATCCATTTCTGAGGCGACCTCACACCAGGACGATGTAGGACATACCAATCCAGTGCGATGTAGGACATACCAATCCAGTACGGTGTAGGACATTCCAATCCAGTACGGTGTAGGATATACCCATCGAGTACAGTGTAGGATGAACCCTAGGGCGGCGCGAAGCGCCGGGTTCTGGGTTATCGGTTGTGTGTGTAGGAGACCCGTAACGTACTTTGCAAAGATACTACAGTGGTGCCTGAGTGCGGTGTACTTACACCAGTCTCCAGATGGTTAACTTAGGCGAGTCATAAGTACATGTGTACTTATCTATGGAAATTCCTCGCAAGCGTGAAGGCGTCACGTTCGCGGAAACCACCTGCGCGACCCAGTCTCATCGTCACGATTCAAAATTGAATCGCACTCACTTCGCTTTTTTGAATTGCAGCACTTCCCTTCACACACAAGACCTCATCATCATCGGTGTCACCACAAGAGCGAAGCCATCCCCTTGGAGACGATGGTAGCGGACTCGCCGCCGGCGTTCAGCAGCAACCGCGCGAGCTTCGCGCAGCGGCAGGTGACGCAGGAGCAGCTGCGCGCCACGCAGGAGGAGCTCGCGACCAAGATCCGCGAGCTGCAGATCTACGAGTCCAACTACATCCAGCTCAAGAAGGACCTGTCGCGCTGGAAAAAAAAGTTCGAGTTCATCTTCCGCGAGAACGAGCTGCTGTCGCTCGAGACCGCCAAGCTCGACGCGTCGCACAAGCAGATTGCGTTTTTGCAGCAGGAGATCAAGTTCAAGGAGGAGGAGAGCGAGGCGCTGCGCGGACTCGTGAGCGCGCTCGAGGCCTCCAACAAGAAGGCGCGCGCGTCGCGGCTGGACTCGGCCGCGCGGCTCGCGCACCGGCGCGACCTGCCCGCCGCGGCCGCGGCCGGCGCAGCCGTGCTGGACCAGAGCACGGCGGCCGCTGCGCTCGCGAATGGCGCCGACGGCGCGCTGGAGCCCGTGAGTGAGCAGCTCGAGATGGAGCGCGAGGAGCGCGCTGTCGAGAAGGAGCGCTTCGAGTCGGAGATCCAGGCGCTCAAAGCCGAGAACAACATGCTGCTCAAGGACGTCGACCGCCGTGACGCCGCGATGCAACTCGGCGACGAGAAGGTGATGGCCCACAAGGAGCGCATCGCCGGGCTCGAGCAGGCGCTCAAGGACGAGCAGGACTCGCACATGGCGCAGCTGCGCGAGAAGCAGGACCTGATCTCGGATCTCGAGGCGCAGATCCAGCAGATGGAGCGCCGCCGGCGCTCCTCGGCCGTGAGCCGCGAGGAGAACGAGCCCGGCTTCGGGCCGGCGCACTTGCTCAAGACCAAGTCGATCAACGAGGAGGCCGAGGGCGGCGACCTGGACGACGAGGAGGAGCCCGACACGCCACCGGGCACGCCGCCGCCGATCTCGGCTGGCGGGTTATTGCCGCCCACGGACCCGAAGGCCGACCAGGTGCTCAAGGACTGGGAAGACGACAAGAAGATCCGTCCGGCGCGCTCGACCGAGTTCGACTGGCAGCGCATCGACGCGTTCGTGGCGCGCCTGCCGTTTGAAGCCAAGGAGGGTGCAGAGCGCATCCTCAGGCAAGTTCTCAACCCGGACGAGTTCCCGGAGGTCGCCGAGTCGCAATTGCTCGTGCGCGGCGTGCCGCCCGAGTGCAAGAAGGAGCTGCAGGAGTTTTTGGTGCCGCTGCTCAAGGCCCACAAGCACCTGCGCGTGACGTACTCGACGCTGCAGCGCCGCACGCTCGTGACAGACGTGCGGTTGACGCTCGAGGAGCGCGAGAGCGAGTTCACGGGCGGGCTGGCGCTTGGCGAGAAGCGCTTTGGGCGCGACCACATGTTCTTGGGGCCGTCGCACGACGATGTGACGCGGCTCGTGCCGCACACGGCGCGATTCCTGACCCACGAGAAGAAGGCGATCTACGTGTCCAAGCCGCAGGAGCAGCACCCGTCGATGGCCACGACCGCTGGCTCGGAGATGGATCTGCCGCCCACGACGCCCAACGAAGCCGGCGGACCCGAGGCGAACGGCGCTGGCCCGGCTCCGGCAGCACCAACGATTGGTATGGACGGCAAGGCCGGCAGTGGCAAGAAGTGGCCCATTGGTCTCTCGGACAAGACCAAGAAACTGATGGGCAACATGGCCGCGGCCGCGAAGCAGCGCGTCGCGCGCTTGAACCAGAACAAGCATGTCCACGAAGGCACGACGTGTCAGTTCTGTCAGACCACACCCATTGTGGGCTCGCGATACTCGTGCACGACGTGCGTGGGCTTTGATCTGTGTGAAAACTGCTACTCGCTGGGCGGCCACGGCCTCGAGAACTCGGACGAGCTATTCTACCGCGTGCAGGAGCTCGTGCTGGCCAAGTGCCCGCGTCTCGTGGAGGAACTCGACCTGCTCGAGCTGCTGCGCTTTGAGATCTGCCGCTCGAATCTGCGCAAGTTCAGCTTTTGTCTCAACTGGCTCGCCGACATCGTCAACGGCAAGACCTCGCAGCAGCTGCAGGCGCGCGCACTCGAGATCCCGGGCATCCGCCGCGACATCCGCAAGCTCTTTGTGCCGCTGCTCATCCGCGTGTGCAGCGACCGCGAGGACCTCGAGGTCAAGACCGAGTGGGAGCTCGAGAGCGACAACGCCGCCGAGGTCAAGAGCGTGGACACGAGCGCGTCGGGCCGCGCGTCCATCGGCGAGGGCGACGGCCGCTTCCTCGAGACGCTGCGCATCTGGGTGGCGGACCAGTACCGCACGACGTCGCCGTTCGTCGAGCGCAGCCTGCTCAAGTTCCGCGAGGGCATGG
The DNA here is from genome assembly GCA_023336295.1 of Pythium folliculosum. Classification (NCBI taxonomy): domain Eukaryota; phylum Oomycota; class Peronosporomycetes; order Pythiales; family Pythiaceae; genus Pythium; species Pythium folliculosum. Next base: position 47,191 of record JAADWV010000191.1, read on the forward strand.
CCGTCGAGGGCGACAGCGACGAGGAAGAAGGAAGCGATAACGAGGGGCGCGACCAGTTTGAGACCGACGACCGCCCGTCGCGCAACCGCGCGATGACCGCGGCACCGCGCATGACCCATACCAGCGACGAGCGCGTGGCTTCAAGCCGCCGCGGCTTCACCGAGCGGAACCGCATGGTCAGCCAGGAGTTTTAGACGTGGAGAAGAAAGAGAAAAGCAAAGAAAGAGGTGCATGAGTCTCCATACGGTAAATAGTGATCGTCGTCGTGTGTTGGGAGAGTCTGACCAGGACCTGATATATTTCCTAAAACAAATGTTTAGGATAAACAATATTTTGGACTCAAATTGCTTTTATGTGAGGTTGTCTATACGAACTTAGTGACGAAAACGAACGTAACGAGAAATCTCTAAATATGCGCATCGTCCCATGAGAAATCTCGAAATATCGGGATCTGAAGTGTTGGCGCGGGGAAAGGTTTCCAGGGTGCTGCGCGTTTTCCCCCTTCTTGAAACGTTAGGACGGACGCCACCAAGGGAAATATCCTTCCTATCTCCTCCACCCCCTCCGCTCCCCTCCTCCACTCCTCCCTCTCTACCAGTATGCTGTGCAGCATCAGCGGCCAGGTGCCTGTGGAGCCCGTGGTGAGCGTCAAGTCGGGCCACGTCTTCGAGAAGCGGCTCGTGCTCGCGTACCTGACGCAGAACCAGTCGCGGTGCCCCGTGACCAACGACGAGCTGGACGCCGAGAAGGACCTGCTGCCGCTGAAGCCGTCGCCCGCCGCCGCTTCTGCCACTTCCAACGGCGCCAACCTCAGCGCGTTCTCGCCCGAGGCCGCGAGTATCCCGCAGATCCTCGCGCTCTTCCAGAACGAGTGGGACGCCGTGATGCTCGAGACGTTCACGCTCAAGAAGCACCTCGAGAAGACGCGCCAGGAGCTGTCGCACGCGCTCTACCAGCACGACGCCGCGTGCCGCGTGATCGCGCGTCTGAACGGCGAGAACGAGTCGCTGCGCGCCAAGCTCGCGGCCAAGGCGACCGGCGCCGCGAACGGCGCGACGGACGACGTCGACATGGACGCCAGCGGCGACGGGCTCAGCGCCGAGGCCATCGCGACGATCGAGGCCCACCAGAAGGCGCTGGCCAAGCAGCGCAAGGAGTTCAAGAAGAAGGACGGCCCGCAGCGCGCCGAGCTGCTGCGCGGGCTCGGCGACTGGAAGGCCGCGTCGAGCCACACGCTCCACGACTCGGACAAGCCCGGCGTGCTGCGCGTGGCGATCGACCCGAAGCAGCAGGACCGCGTGGCCACGGGCGGCGTGGACAAGCACGTCAAGGTGTTCAGCACGGCCACGCAGCAGCTCGCGGCCACGCTCAGCGGCCACAGCAAGAAGGTCAGTGACGTGGCGTTCCACCCGACCGCGGACCTTCTCGTCTCGGGCTCGCACGATAAAACTGTGAAGGTGTGGAGCGCCAAGGACAGCGCGTACGCGGCTGTCCACACGCTCGCGTGCCACGACGACGGCGTCACGAGCACGTCGATCCACGCGACGGGCGACTACGTGCTCAGCGCGTCGCTTGACGCGTCGTGGGCGCTGTCGGACATCCGCAGCGGCAAGGTGCTTGCGCGGTATTTCCTGAGCGGCGACGCCGCCGACCTGAAGAAGACCAACGCCTCGAACGAGACGCTCTGCGCCGTGTTCCACCCGGACGGCGCGATCTTCGGCACGGGCTCGAAGAACAAGCTCGTCCAGATGTGGGACCTCAAGTCGATGACCAGCGTGGTGACCTTTGAAGGCCACAACAGTGCCGTGAACAGCTTGGCGTTCTCCGAGAACGGATACCAGCTCGCGACCGGGAGCCAGGACGGCGTTGTAAACGTGTGGGATCTGCGCAAGCTCAAGAGCGTGTTCGAGATCAACCTGAACCAGAGCGGCAAGAAGATCGGACCGATCCACGAAGTCAGCTTTGATCCGAGCGGAACGCACCTCGCTGTCGCCGGCTCGAGCATCCAGGTGCTGAAGGAAGTGGGCAAGACCGACTGGGAAGTGGTCAAGACGTTCGAGGACCACAAGGCCGCCGTGACGAGCGTCAAGTTCGCACCCAACTCGAGCTACTTGGTGTCCACGTCGATGGATCGCTCGCTCAAGTTTTACAGATAAGAAACCCCATCCCCCCCAAACCAAAGACTACGTGTGACGCTTGGTACGAAGCCACCTGACACGTGCAGGACAGCGCTGGTAGTGCGACGCGTAGGCTTAAATACATTGCTATTGGATACTATTTCCCGTGGCTCGGTGGTGGAGTCTAGCTGAAAATGAAGAGGAAGAAGGAGATAGAAGACGCGCATCAACGGTAGCTGCCGCTCGAAGGTCGCGATGACGACGACGTGGGGCGATGCAGCACGCGCGGCATGTATCCTTGCAGCACGTCGGCGTGCTCCTGCAGCAGCCGGTGCTTGGCCTGCTCGATGACCTGGCGGCGGTAGTCGTCCTCGCGCTCCTGGAGCTCGCGGTCGCGCTGCTCGCGCTGCAGCTCGTCGTACAGCATCTGCTGCTTGATGGCGTTGTGCTTGGCGATCTCTTCCTTGTACTCTTCCTTCTGCTTGCGCCGGAACGCCGCCAGCTCGGCCTCGCGACGCGCCTCGGACTGGTACTTTCTCTTGAGCATCTCGTTGAACGCGTCCTCCTCGGCCTGCTGGCGCGCGATGAGCTCCTGCTTGAGCCGCAGCTGCACGGCGTTGCTGCTCATCATCTCCTCCTTGGCGCGCAGCTTGGCCGCGATCTTCTCTTCCTCTTGCTGCTTCTTCTTCTGGAGCATCTCCTCCTCCCAGAGCTCGTCGCGGAGCTGCTCGATCTCCTGCTCCTCGCGCATCTTGGCGCGGATCTCGGCCTCGACGGCGCGGAACCGCGCGTCCTCCTCGGCCTTCTTCTGGTCGCTGGATGCCTTGACGCCGGCCTCGCGCGACTCGACCTGCCGGCGGTACTCGGCGATGCGCTCTTCCTCGCGGCGCTCGGCCTCGGCCTTCATCTGCAGCGCGCGCTCGCGCTCGGTCTGCGTGCGGTAGATCATGTCGCGCGTCGCGCCGCGCGCGACCTCTCTCCGCGCGATTTCCTCGGCGTCCTCCAGCTCGATCTGCTTGATGAGCTGCTCGATCTTCTGGCGCTCGCGCTCGGCCTCGAGCTCGGCCTCGCGGCGCAGGTCCTGGCGCTGGATCATCTGCGTCTGCAGCACGCTCTTGGCCTGGACGGCCTCGACGCGCTTCGCGAGGTCTTTGTTCTGCGCGTCCACGAGCGCGCGCTGGCGGTCGTACTCCATCTGCTGCTCCATCGCGACCTCGCGCGTGCGGTCGATGGCCTTGAGCGTCTCCTTCTCCACTTGCTGCACCGCACGCTCCTTGTTCATGTAGGCCGTCTTGAGCAGCGTCTCGAGCTCGCGCAGCTCCTCGCTCGACTCGCAGATGCGCTGGATCTCGCGCTCCTTCTGCTCCGTGAGCTTCTTGGACTTCTCCATCGCGTGCGCGAGCTGCTCGTTCTGCTGCTTCTCGCGCACCAGGCGCTGCTGGGCGCTCTGCTGCTGCGCGTGCGTCTCCTCGAGCATGCGCTCGGCCGTGAGCTGCGCGATCTGGTTGGACCGCCGCCGCGTCTGCACGTTCGCGTCCGACTGGTTCTGCAGCGTCTGCAGCTGGTTCACCTGCGCGAACTTGTGGATCGCCGCGGCCTCGTGCTCCTGGCGGCGCCGGTCCAGCTGCAGCTTGTCCACGGCGCGCGCCGTCATGCGGGTGCTCGTCGGGTACGGGAACGACATCTTTACCGGAAGCGGACGGACGCAGAGAGCGAGTTAGACCAAAGCGCCGGCGCTGCTGCTGCTGCTGTATGTGGGTGGGGGGGGCTTCTTCACACAGCTATTACACACGCGCGTGGCCGCTTTTAGAGGCTTCTCGATGAGCGGAGCGAGAGAGAGAGAGAGAGGAGAGACCAGACCCGCGGCGTGGGGCAACGCCATTTGCGGCTTTTCGTTTGCGCTCCTGGAATTAGACCACGGCAACATGTATACTACACGTGGTTGTCCGGTTAAAACTATACCTGTGACTGTATAATATACCGGTATTGTGCAGTACTGGAAGGGTGTAGTACCGGTACCGTACCGAAACCCCCAAGCACCAAAACGATACAGTGTTCGACATGAAAGAGGGTCTCCCGCGGAATCTGAGAACGGCGCGCGCCGCGAGTGGCTGTGGTGCAGCCTTTCGTCGTCCATCTCTTTCTCTCCGGCGAGTGATGGCTGCCGCTGAGGAATTCGTCGCGAGCGCTGACGTCGCACGCAAGGGGGACGGGACAAGGAGGTGAAGGCTGTTGACTAAGTATCCATCCCCGAAATTCCAAAACAGGAGAAGTATCGGTAAAACACCCTTGCCAGGCATTCACCATAGATACCTTGTTTCGAGAAACGTGTGATGATCTCACCTGGATATGCAATTTGCTGTATCGATCCGCCCATAGCCCGGGCAGGTAGCTTGCCTCCCGCCCCGGCTGTGCGCAATGAAGCCACGTGCCTTGGGCGCTTCTCGTGCCGCCATTGGGCGCGGCCACGCCGCGATTCGACCCGAGCCACGCGCCTCGTCCGGCCAGCCGGGAAGTGGTCGGCGCGCTGAGCTCCTACAGGCTGCAGCGCTGCTATCCCAATCCCACTGTGGGTGAAGCTGTGTGTACTGTGGTGACCGCCCTCCCGTGCCCCCATCTCAAGCCCGGCAACGGTCTTATTCACTCGGTGACGGCATGCCACTGTCCAGACCAACGGATTCTGGCAGGCCTGGCCTGTCGGCTGGAGAGGGCAAAGCGAGCGAGTGTCCCAGCTGCGCCGGCGCGTGCCGGACGGTCGACTTGGTCTGGTTTTGATGGTGCAAACTCGCTGCTTCGGCTAAACCGCGGAGACTCTGCTCTCGCCCTCGCTCGGCTCCGCCTGCCTGCCTGTTCACACTAGTTCATTCTCGGATTCGCCGCGGGCTCCTCACATCCAGCCAGCCACACGACCGTCCGTCCAAGATGGCGCCAGCTCAAGTGCCGCTCACGCCCGAGCCGGACGCGTACGCGCCGCTCAAGACCCCGGAGGAGCGCCGCCGCCTCACCACCCAGCCGTCCACTGGCGCGAGCCTCGTGGGCTGCGCGGCGCAGCTGCTCGTGCTGCTCTGCATGGCGTTTTACGTCTTTGGCGAGGTGCTCGTGCTCACGCCGCTGTACAGCAACAAGATCGCCAAGAACATCCAAGGCTGGTGGGGCGTGCCCAAGAACCAGCCCAAGGGCGGCACGAAGGGCCACGCAGAGATGGTGCGCCCGACCTACTTCTTCCTCTTCTCGGTGCTGCCGCTGCTCGTGATCGTGCTGCTGGTCGACTTTCTGCGCAAGTACAACGCCCGCCGGCTCACGTCGCAGGCGCTTCTCAAGGTCGCGCTCGTGCTGCGCCGCAAGCCGGCGCTCTTCGGCCGCGTGTCGTACTGGAGCTACGGCGAGTGGCTCTTCTTCGCCGGCGTCGTGCTGGGCAACGTGTTCGTGTTCGTGCGCTACTACATCAACCGCGTCAACACCAAGAAGCCCAAGGGCTTCAACGCGCACCTCGAGTGCGTCGGGCTCACGTTCGGCTACACGTGCCTGTTCAACCTGGCGTTCCTGTTCCTCCCGGCCACGCGCAACAGCGCGTGGATGGAGTTCTTCAACGTCTCGTACGCCAACAGCGTCAAGTACCACCGCTGGCTCGGCGTCGTCACGGTCTCCACGGCGTTCTTCCACTGCGTGTGCTACTACTGGGTCTGGATCCGCGAGGGCGAGTGGCGCGAGCAGGCGCTGCCGTGCTTCAACTGCGACCTGAGCAAGTCCAAGGTCAACAAGCGCTGGCAGTACGTCTTCGGCGAGCTCGCGTTCATCATCTTTTTGCTCATGGGCGTGACCGCGATCCCGTTCGTGCGCCGCCAGTTCTACAACCTCTTCTACTACACGCACCAGCTGCTCTTCCTCGCGGTCGTGCTGCTCGCGCTCCACTGGCAGTACACGATCTGGTGGCTGCTGCCGACGCTCGTGCTCTACTGCGTCAGCCGCTCCGTGTCGTTCGTCAACGGCTGCTCGCCCGTCGAGGTCGTCGAGGTCTCGGCACTGTCGGCGTCGCTCGTCAAGGTCGTCTTCAAGCGCTCGCCCGGCCACGACGGCCACTACCACGTCGGCCAGTTCCTCTACCTCAACGTGCCCGCCATCTCCAAGCTCCAGTGGCACGCGTTCACGGTCGCGTCCTCGCCGCGCGCCGACCCGACGACCGTTACGGTGCTCCTCAAGTCGCTCGGCGACTGGACGCAGGACCTCGTGGCCCACGCCAACGAGTGCAAGGACAAGAACGCGCTCCCGACCGTGTACGTGGACGGCTTCTACGGTGCGTCGCTCGAGATGTATGACGAGTACGCGACCGTGTGTTTGGTTGCCGGCGGCATCGGCGTCACCCCGATCCTCGCGATCCTCCGCGACATGGTCGCCAAGCTCTCGAGCGGCGCGGCGATCCAGCAGAAGGTCGTGTTCATCTTCGCGTTCCGTGAGCTGGCGCTGCTGGAGGAGGTCGCGCCCGTGCTCGCACAGCTTCGTGAGCTCGACCCGCAGCAGCGCTTCGTCAGCTTCCACTTGACGCTGACCGGCTCGGTTAGTGACGACGCGCTCGACACCGCGCTCGCGGGCCGCGCCGCCGGTACCAAGGTGGCTGAGCCCACGACCGACGCGGCCGCGCGTCGTGCGTTCAGCCAGCCGCTGCGCGCGACGTCGTTCACGAGCATCGCGGCGATCGCCGCGTTCGCGCTCTCGATCCTCCTGCTCGCGATCCTCGAGTACGGTACCAAGATCAAGCGCTTGAACGCCAAGCTGTCGCTGCTCGAGTGGTTCGTCGAGATCTGCGTCGTGCTGGGCGCGGCGTTCGTCGCTGTTGTCGCGGTCGTGGTCGCCGAGCGCAAGCTCGTCGGTGCTTCGTGCGAGCCGGCAACCCACGCTGTGCAGGACCTGAGCGCGCCGTTCGCGCTGCAGAGCCTCCAGGTCCACACGTACCGCGAGCTGCTGGCCGAGTTCGGCGTGGCTGTCGGCGCACAGCCCGACGTCCCGGCGTTGCTGCACCAGGTGCACGCGCAGCATGACAACAGTAGCGGCAGTGCGATCGGCCTGTTCGCGTCCGGTCCGGAGACGCTCAAGCGCGCGGTCGAGGTCGCGATCGCGCAGATCGACGCGAGCGCGTTCGACCTCCGCGAGGAGCAGTTTGAGTTGTAAATGGAGAAATAGATTTCGAGTGCCCCCTTTGATCGGGGATGCCTTTATAAACGCCGACCGATAGCATTGCGCTGCAGCCACGGTTTCTTCCACGTGCTTTGAGGTGATGGTGGTAGTTTGCTGAGATATATGTTCTGTTTATGTACACATGGATACTTTTCTCTACGTACTCGTCCAGCAATTGCACACAAGTCTCAGTTGCTCATCGCTCGCCAGACCACCGAACGCCGTCGCCTCGTCGAAGAGCTCTTCTCTGAGTACGTGAGACTACCCCTGCGGGAGCGACGTAGGATATCCTACAGTCCTACTTTCACCAGTCCCAAAGCCACTACGACCTACAGGACTACTACGTAGTTCCGATGTGGAACTTCCAAGTCTGGCATGGGCAAGTTAATCGATCGATCAGTTCCTACAGCCACGTTTGCCGAGCAAGCGGAGAGGTGCCACGCCTCCCGATGAAATAAACACAGTGGATTCAGATAAAAGGAAATGTGCGTGTATTATGGAGACGGCAGGGAATGTAGTAGGTGATGAGTGGACACAGAGAGGCTCATAGCACAGGTAAGGCAGGGAAGAGGGAGGTGAGACCCGATTACATCTCGAACTCCTCCTCGTGGATGTCAAAGTGGCGCGTGCCGATCTCATGCGCCGCGTACTCGACCGCGCGCTTCATCGCCTCCGGGCCCGACACAAACACGCCGATCACCGGCTTGCCGTACGTCGCGACCGACGCGTCCGCGTGGAACTCGTAC
>JAADWV010000192.1:0-55085 GCA_023336295.1 Pythium folliculosum
AGCGCGTACCAACATGGATACCATCTAACGATGTCGCCTCTCCTAGAATATACACCCAGACCCTAACCCCTATGTTTTGATTGGACAAAACCATGTTTTGTGTGTTTTTCGACATGTCTTCTCTGTTTTTAGGGCGTAGTCTTCAAGTTGCCGGAAGGTACAGAACATGTACGTGTACGTACGGCGAGCTGGGTACAATACAGGGCGGATCCGACGGTGGGGTTAGTCAAAACGAGCCGACGCGACACCTGTGCGGTTCGCGGTGGATAATCTGTTCGCAAGACGCCCAACGTTTACTTCGCGTAATGGACCCGGGGAGGGCTTTGGCCCTCGCTCTGTGAGTTTCGTCGCACGATTGTGCGGCCATCCACCAGGGCGAGTTAGTACGTCCACGCATCTCCGTCGTTGGTCCCGTCATCTCGACCGTCGTGTCTGGCCAGCGTTGGTTCTGCAGTGGCATGAACGGACAGCGCCAGCCAGCCAGCAAGACATCCCGCCTCGCGAGCTCTGCTCGCTTCCAACGGCACTGTACATCTATCCTCGCCAGTGATGAGTGGGCGGGCGCGCTCCTCGCGGGGCAACGTGAAGAGATGTGTAACGGGGCCGCTCGAGGCAGATAGATTCGCGCGCACACGAATCGTTGTTGTTTGTGAATTCGAGTATATTGAGCGCAATAAATGTACTCTAATAACTCCTCAGGACAGTCCTGCAAGCTGCCACCTTATTCCGATGGCTTGGACCCCGGTCTGCACTGGGACTGCTTAACTCCTCTGGACTTCTTGATAGACACGGCAACTCGATGATCTGGAACTCGCACCTGGGAACCTCGGACTGGACGCGAAGGAGACCAAGACACGGGTGTCGGGCGACGCTCAACCAAGGTTGAGTTGCGGCTCGGACCGCCCTGGAAAGGGGGGGGCGTGCTTGGAAGCACGCAGATGGCCGTGAGGCCGGTGCGCCGGAGGCGCGGGGTTCACGCGCTGGAGAGCACGCGGGCGGCCGTGTGGCCGTTGCGCCGGAGGACTTGATGTCGCCGCGGCGTTGAGGGTGCTCGGGCACAGCACCTCATTCTCGCTCGTCTCCAAGCCCTTGGGTCCCTCATGCTTGATGTCATGCCGCCATGTGTCCCGCCATAGACTTGATCAAAGTATAGGCGACTTCGGAGGGACACGTGGTAGCTGGCGGCACGAGGGCCACTGATTGGGTCTGGCTCTTGAGGAGTGAAGGTCACTTGCGCAGGAGCTGGAAAATTCGGAAGTTGCGCACACGAATCGTACGAGCAGACATTGCGCTGGGTCCCCCGCCAACGTCCCAATACTCCATTCTCGAGCCCTCGCAACGCGGCCACCCTCTCTCTAATTGTAGACGACAATTGCGCGTTTGCTTGTCCAACTTCCATCCAGCGCGCCGGATCCGTTGAGCCACACACACACACGGGATGCATCGAGGGCTCTCGGCGATGCAACTCCGAGCGGAGACTGTCGCCACGGTCTCTTGGTCACTCGCAGCGGCCGGTCTCTGCGCCGCGGGAAAGTCCACGTCCAGTTGCACATGGCCGGGCCTTGCCAAAACCAGACCCGACGCCACGAAAACGCAGAGCTATGAACCAGCCTAACCTAATTCGTTCAAATCAGTCTCCTGAGCAGCTCAGACGGGTCGTCAGAATCCTCAAAAAACCATATTCGGCTCCTTTGACCCGTGGACCCGTTTCGGACGGCGAGGCCAGTCAATCCCATCGCAAATCAATCAGCACCTCCAAGAGCCACCATGCTGACGCTGATCGCGCCCTCGCGGCGGCTGTTTGCGGCGCTGCGCGTCGGCGGTGCGGTGTCCGCGACCGCGACAGCCGCGCTCCACACGACGCGCGCGCTGTCCGCGCGAAACGGCGGCCCGGGACGCGGCCCCAAGCGCGGGAAAGGCGCGCGACCGAGCCCCACCGACGAGAATGACGACGTCGACGAGGAGGACGATGGGGATGCCCCAGCGTCTGCCGAGCCGGCTCGCGACCTGGAGGCCGAGTGGCGCCGCCTGCGCGCCAAGACGTTCGCGATGCCGCGCGCGCGCGACCCGCTGGAGGCGCCGATCAAGAAGGCGCTGCAGGAGCGCGCGCGCAAGCGCCGGCTCGGGCTGCTGCCCGACGGCGACGACGACGACCAGCGCTTCGTCGAGGAGTACCGCGTGCGACTCGAGAAGAAGCAGCGGCGCCGCGAGTGGCTCGAGAAGCAGCAGGCGTTTGCCGACAAAGTGCGCAGCGACGAGCGCCGGTCCGTGGCGCCGCGGCGCGTCGAGCGCCGTGCGGTCGCGCCCCGTGAAAAGACGTTCACGCGCCTGCGGTCGGCGCCTGATGAGGTCGTGGAGCGCGAGTACTTGGAGCCGGATGAGCCCGAGGACCCGCGGGGCTTGGACATTGCGGTCATCGGCCGCCCGAACGCCGGCAAGTCCTCGATCGTGAACAGCCTGTTGAATGTGACCGTGCGTATCTGTCTCTCCTGTAGACGCCAGCACTGTATGGATGGCTGACGCGTTGTGTTGTTTCTGTAGATCTCGGCAGTCTCGCCCAAGTATAACACGACGCGCGATCGCGTGATGGGCATTCTGACCGAGCGAGACGCGCAGCTCACGTTCTACGACACGCCCGGGCTCATCAAGCCCAAGGAGACCCACCAGTACGTGAGCGAGCTGGTCACGACCGCGGCCGAGACCGTCGAGAGCGTGGACATGTCGATGCTCGTGGTGGACGCGGTCAAGCGCCTGGACGAGGACGCCATGGAGGCGCTGGAAAAGTTCGTGACGACCTCGGCGCAGGTCGCGTCGCCCATTATGCTCGTGATGAACAAGTGCGATCTCGTGAACGACCGCGAGAAGGCCAACGTGAGCCACAAGATCCGCGACATCTCGCAGATGATCGAGGAGGTCTACAAGAAGCACTATGAGGTGGAGGAAGACGACGAGCTCGAGCTGGATATCGACCCGCTCAAGTTTGTCGGCGACAACGCGCTTCGCGTGTCCGCGCTCAAGGGGATGGGGATGACGCACCTCAAGAACACGCTGCTCGGCCTCGCTGTCGATCGGCCCTGGTATGTTCCGACGGTTGGGATGGCTCTGCTATGCGGATGGAGACTGACTTGTTAATATGACGCTACAGGAGCTACCACTCGTCGTTCAAGTCGGACCAGTCGGACCTCGACCTCGTCACGGAGATCATCCGCGAGAAGCTCTTCCGCCGCTACAACAAGGAGCTGCCGTACTCGTTCCACCAGGAGAACGTCGGCTGGACGCGCTTCAAGGACCGCAGCGTGCGCATCGACCAGGACATTTTCGTACGTAGAGAGCACATCTCGCTCTTTTGAAGGTGTGGGCTAACGGGTGTTTGTGGCGTGTGGACAGGTCCCAGCGCCGCGGATCCGCAAGATGGTCGTGGGCCACAACGGCGACAGCATCCGCGCCGTAGGCGTCGCCGCCCGCGAAGAGATCGAGCGCCTGCTCGGCTGCCCCGTGCACCTGTACCTGAACGTGCGCGTGGGCAACTAACCGCAACAAGCAATAGAACCTCTGGAACACACATCAGGCGACGATGCCTTTCTCCACTTCTCGATCCATCCATCCATCCATCAGTCTCACTTCAATCTCAGTTCGCTCGATCGTACTTAGTAGGATGCTTCCACTACGCCGCGTCGAAAGGCTTCGAGAAAATCCATAGGATCACCCAGTTGCCAAAAGCTCACTTGGCCGAGCTCAGTTGGCGAAGAGCTCCGCCGACGCGCGAGACCCCGAGACAACAACAGAGAGCGATGGAGTTTGTGCACCAGGCAAACGCGCTGTTCGTGGACGAGGCCTACGCCGAGGCCATCGCGGCGTACTCGAAGGCGGCGGCGCAGCTGCCGCGCGACGGCGACGTGCTGGCCAAGCGCGCGGCCGCGCACCTCAAGCTCAACCAGCCGGGCGACGCGCTCGCCGACGCCGCCAAGGCGCTCGAGCTGGACGCGCAGCTGGAGCACGCGCACCTGCGCAAGGGGTGAGCGGACCTAGCGAGACAAATGGCCGGTTGGAGTGCTCTCATGGGACTAACGGTGCCATGTCGTTGACGCAGCATTGCGCATTTCGAGTTGGAGCAGTACGCCGCCGCGAAGAAGGCGTTTGTGGCCGGCAAGGACGTGGCGGTTAAGGCGAACGAGGCGCTGGTGAAGCGGTTCCAGACGTGGATCCGCAAGTGCGACGCCGAGCTGGACAGTACGTGTGCGCACTTGGGTGGAGAACGGATTATATGATGTTTGGGGACTAAGTTTGGTCTACGTGCAGGCGACGATGAAGACATGGATGTCGTGGCGCCCGCGCCTGCACCGGTAGCGGCGAAGCCCCAGGCGGCTGCCGCCTCGCCGGCGGCTCCTGCTGCCGCCATGAAGCCCACGATTCGGTGCGTGAGGTGTCGCACTTTAACGGCGTGGAACACACGCAACAAGGCTAATGGATGATGCGGTGTGCGATAGGCACGAGTGGTACCAATCGGCGACGCACGTGACGATCTCGATCTTCCAGAAGAATCTCACGAACGACGACGTTGTCGTTGACATGGAGCCCAAAAAGGTGAGTGTTGGAGCATGAGCGGTGGCGATGGCGTGCACTCACACACATGGCGATGGCAATGGTATGTAGCTCCGTGTGCAGCTCCGCGTGAACGGCGAGATGGTCGAGGCGTTGGACAAGGCGCTGTTTGACGAGATTGATGCCGGAGCGAGCACGTGGCGCATCGGCGGCCCCAAGGTCGAGGTGCGTCTGCAGAAGAAGGCGGCGGGCACGCACTGGGACCAGCTCCACGAGGCCGTGGTGGTCTCGGGCGCCAAGGTCATCACGGGCCCGGCGGCCGTGTTTGAGGAGAAGAAGGCCGAGGTGCCGCGGCCGTACGCGAGCTCGCGCGACTGGAGCCAGATCGAGCGCGCCGTGGGCGAGGAGCTCGAGGCCGAGAAGCCCGAGGGCGAGGAGGCCATGCAGAAGCTCTTCCGCGATATTTATTCCAAGGCCGACGAGGACACGCGCCGCGCCATGATCAAGTCGTTTGTACGTGATATGTTTTCTGGCGGTAGGTACTTTGCGCTGGGGATGCTTACGTGAGTGTGTTCGTATACTGACTGCAGCAAACGTCGGGCGGCACGGTGCTCTCGACCAACTGGAAGGAGGTCAAGGAGAAGGACTACGAGAAGGAGCGCGTCGCGCCGGACGGCATGGAGTGGAAGAAGTACGGCTAGAGCGCGTTTGGCCACGCGGTGCCTCTCGGCAGAGATGGATACATTTTGCTACCAGATAACAACACGTTCATAACAATCCAACCTCTTCTAATGAGTTCCCATCACAATGTAATTGTGAAGGTTCCTGTGTTCCTGACTAACCAAATATGCTATATCGAAGGGAAGGAGGGGAAATGTTTTGTTGGCGGGGCGAAGAGAGCGGAGGGGGAGGGGAGAGCGGAGCAGAGGGGAGAACGCTCCTCCGCCCACATGTTACAACCGCGAGGGAAAGTAACCCTGTAGTTCGCGGCCATACGCGCATAACCGCACTTAGCGTCGTCCACGTCCGCATTCCCCGCGCTCGTCCCCACCATGTCGTCTACACCCGTCCGCCGGGGAGCGCCAGGCAAGCGGCCCATCGCGGCCACGCGCCGCAACTCCGACGACAGCGAGAATGACGACGACGGCAGCGGCAGCAGCGCGCGCGGCGCCTCCTCCCACGACGACGACCACGACGACGACTCGGACGCGCGGCCGCCGTCCACCGTCAAGAAGGCGCGCAAGAACGCGGCGCCCGTGCGGCTGGCCAAGCGGTCCACACCGCCGGGTACGCCTGTGGCCCCCAGGGCCACGGCCACCGGCGCCCAGTCCACGACCACGCCGACGCGGCGCACGACCAAGATGACGATGCCCCGCGCGACGACGCCGTCGCGCTCGCCGGGCACGCCCAAGCGGCGGTTCCGCCCGGGCGCGGTCGCGCTGCGCGAGATCCGCTTCTACCAGCGCTCGACCGAGCTGCTGCTGCGCAAGCTGCCGTTCGCGCGGCTCGTGCGCGAGATCCAGATGGAGTTCACGCCGCGCGAGTTCCGGTGGCAGGCCGAGGCGCTGCTGGCACTGCAGGAGGCCGCCGAGGCCCACCTCGTGCGGTTATTCGAGGACGCGTACGTTGTGTGGCCGCGTGTGGACGAGTGTGGACGAGGTGGAAACTGGAGGACTAATGTATCTCTGTGTGTGTAAATGAGTAGGAACCTGTGCGCGATCCACGCCAAGCGCGTGACGCTCATGGTCAAGGACATACAGCTCGCGCGACGCATCCGCGGCCGCCACCTGGGCGAGTAGAACGCGCGCGCGTCGTCATCCTCACAGACTTCGAGCGCATCGTCCGCGTCGGCCATCGGACTCGATCCGGACTGCCTCACGCCAGTCTCCGAAGCCGGTATACTGTACAATAGAAACGCCATCAGCGCCAAGGCAAACGACGGGATCGACGGGATCGAGCGGCCGATTTGAAGTTTTGACAATGCGACGAGAGAGGCGACGGCGGACGGAACCCACAGGGGGGAGGTGTGGGCTTGTATGTATTGTTTCTTTTTTGGCAACGCGCCCCCCGTATCGAGTCGTTTGTTGGTTCTATGCGTTGCGACGGCTTGGGTCTCTCTTTCCAGAAAGGCGATGGCTGGCGGTCTCTTCCCTCCTTCAGCCCGCGCAAAAGCAGCCACTTCGGCGGCCTGGTTTGTTCCACAAGTGCGACGTGCGCATGCACACCCCTTTGAGGGTAGCCGAGTCAATGGCGCGTCTCCGTTCACGTGAAGTCGGGCGTTGGCGATAAAGACGCCTTCAGGTCACCGGACAGCCCCAGCGAGCCAGAGGACGGCGAGCCTGGCCACGGCGCCTTGCCGAGGAACAGATCCTGGTACTTCTGGAGCGATGCGCGCGGCTTGAGCTGCTTCGAGTACGTAGGTCGACCAAACTGTTCCTTCGCGATGTCCCGGCCGATCGCTGCCATCGTCTCCACACACTAAAGATGAGGCATCGCACAGCGAGTTAGCCACCAACAACGTAGTTCACACCGGGGGCCAGGGAAAGAATCCTGGCGGGGCACGTACGAGCGAATGGCCGCGGCGCTGCGGGCAATAGTGTTCACATGAAGCGAGTCCCGAGATGCACTTCCTCTCGTCAAAGAGCTTTCGCGCCTGTGCTTTCCAGGCGTCGACGAGCGACTTGGCTTCTCGCGCAGTCGGAACGGGCCCGAGCTTCACGGAGGCTTCGTACTCGCTGTCGGGGTCCAGAAACTGGTAGTCCTGGAAAAGATCTTGCTCGGCGCTCATGTGGTCTTCGTACATGTTGCCTGGTTCCCGCTCCCAGATGCGCTTCGCAGCGACGTAAGGTGGCAGCAGCGACGAGCCCGCCCCGGCGAGGTACGCCTTCACCTCAGCGGCGTTAGCACCTTCATACTCACGATCTGAGCTCATAGTGAGGGGATAGAGGTGTGAATAGTTGTGAGTGCGGAACAATGTAGGCGCATGGACGTACCTAGCTCGATGGTGCGGGTTGCAGGGTCGTACGACACGCAGTGGTACTCGGTTGAGCCGATGAGCAGCCTGTCTTGAAGTGGGAAGAAGCGGCTGACGTCCTCACTGCTGGTAACGGTCGACTGGCCCTTCTTGACGCTCAGAGACCCTGGGAACGGCTGCGTGGATGCCTTGAAGAGCACAGCATAGTGCCAGGCCTGGCGTGAGTGCAACGTCGACACACGGTCCGCGTAAATCGGCGATCTTGTAGCCGGAGACAGCGAAGGCGACGAGGTCGACGGCGTCTGCGTGTCGGATGAATCTTGGTTGATGGGACTGAGTGTTGCTGGCGTTTTACTGACTCGTGTGTCGGCGGATGGCGCTGCCATCGTCACTTTGAACGCCTGGATCAACCTCCGAAGCAGTCCTTCCCACGTGGCTCCTGCTAGCAAGGCTGCGGTCGTCGACGTTGACGTCACAAGTGAGAGCGAGTAAGCGGCAGCCTCACTCTTGAGCTCGTCCACAAAGGGAGGGTTCCAGTACATTGCATGTTCGAACAGTGACTCGAGCCGCACCAGAGCAGAGTGCGACCGTTGGTCGGCCATGGGCCAATCTTCCCGTGCTGCTGATGACGACGGCGACCGCATTTCAAACAGAATAGGCACGCGCTCGCGTAGGAGCTCGTCAAACGCCACGGCCGCCTCATCCTTGTCTAAATATCACACAATTCGTGAGCCACGGCAAGCATCGCCACGAGAAGGCGAAGTGTGGACACGTACGGCTCAGCAGGACACGCAGTAGCGTCTCGGTCTGATTAGAGAACTCGTTCGCAAGTCGCGCGTGCACAAACCGGCCCAACACGCGGAGAAACAGCGCCGACGCGATCGCCGTCTGTCATGAGTGAACACCAAACACGACCGTCAGTCCACAACCAACGTATAATACGGTCGATTGAACTGACTAATCACTCACCGTTGGCGCCACGCGATTCGACGCTGTCCTGAACTCTGCGCATATCGCAACGCATAACCAAATGAGCGGTCAGTCTTTCCTACAGGTGCTAAAATCCACACACATAGCGCCCGAACGCACCTTTCGCCGCCGCGGTTTCCGCGGCCGCCAGCAGCTGCACGATCTCCTCGGGCGGCTTGGAGAGCGTGCGCACGACCGAGAGCGGCGTGAGCCCGGCGCGGTCCCTCAGCGCCGCGTCGGCGCCGCGCGCGAGCAGCGCTCTCGTCACTTCGGTGTAGCCTGCCATGGCCGCGACGTGGAGCGGCGTGCGCCCGAACGCGTCGCGCACGTTGACGTCAAAGCCCACGGAGTCCACGAGCAGCGCGACGCACTGCGCCTTGAGGTTCTGGCGCGCCATGGACGTGTCGCAGGCCACGTGCAGCAGCGTGGCACCGTTCTCGTTGCGGATGTCGCGCGCGTCGAGCCGCCAGTGGCGCAGCCCGTCGCGCGTGGGCACGACGCCCGTGGCGACCCAGTGCTCGAGCGCCTGGCACTTGGCCGCGCTCGCCTGGTCGAAGAGCGCGTGGAGCACGGCGTTGGCCGTGCCCTTGGCGGACGCGTAGCCCATGGCGCGCTGGAACACGGCGTCGCGGTCCTCGCGCGCGTGCACGAGCGCCACGAGCCGCGCCTGGAGCGCGGCCACCTGGAGCCGCAGCAGCGCCGTCTCGTCGGCGCTGGCAGTCGTGGCAGTCGTGGCAGTGATGGAAGTCGCGGCAGACGGGTCGGCGGCCAGCGCGTCGCGGCACGAGATCTCCATGCGCGCGAGCCGCGCGGTCGCGTCGTCCATCATCTCCAGCAGCGACGCCATGGCGAAAGTGTCTAGTACATGTCGTGACACGGGGGAAGAGATACTTTTATAGACACAAGTATTTAAGGAACTACACCAATACACGAGAAATTGGCCAAAAAAGGCTCAAAACTGCGAAAGTAACCGTTAGTCGGCCGTCCACTTCAAAGGCACACAGTCGAGGGTGTCACTCGAAGAGCATCTCGAACTCGAAACCAAGACCAAAATGGCGGAACTGCGTGCCGCCGAGGCCTCGCTGGACGCGCTGGACGCGCGCGTCGTGACGCTGCGGGCGCTCCAGGAGGCGCCCGAGAGTCAAGGGGACGACGGCGTGGAGACGCTGCGCGAGGTCGTGCGGTTTGTGGCCGCGGCCGTGGACGGCGACGTCCACGCGACCATGGACAAGTTCCGCGAGCGCGCCAAGATGGTGGACCCGGTCACGAACGAGCCGCGCTTCGGGCCCAAGACCATGGCGCGCGTGGCCGCCATGCTGGCCAAATACGACGCACTGTACGAGGAGCTCGTGGCGCGCGAGCTGCTGGTGCTGGCGCAGCGCCGTGTGGAGGCCGCCGACGCGCAGAAGGCCGACGAAGCCGCGCGCCTGGAAGAGCTCGCGCGGCAAGAGGCGTTGGCCCGCGAGGCCGCGGAGCGCGAGCGAGAGTTGCAGCGCCAGCGCGACGCTGCCGAGCAGGAAGTGCAGCGCGAGCGGGAGCGCGAGGCCGAGCAGAAGCGCGTGGCCGAGCTCGCGCGGCTCGCGCAGCTCAAACGCGAGGAGCGCGAGCGCGAACGACTCGCAGAGGAAGCGCGCGCGCAGGAGGAGCAGGCGCGACTGGCGCGACAGAACGCGACGGCCGAGGTCGGCGTGGAGGGGCTCCGCAGGGCCGTGGAGCGGCTCCGAGGAGGGATGGGCGGCGACAGCGACGCGCTGTTCCGCCGCACGCTGGAGAAGCTGCTCGTGATGCTCGCGAATGTGTGCTCGGCCCCCGAGAAGACGGCGTTCCGCCACATCCCGAGGGACAACACGCACTTCCACGAGGATATTGGCCGCCATGACGGCGGCCACGCGTGCCTGCTGGCGATGGGCTTCAAGGAGCTCGAGCCCGAGCCGGGCAAGCGCGTGTTCATCCTGGAGGAACCGGATCTGAGCGAGGACTTTGACAAGTGGAGTCTCTGGTTCGACCAGCTCAAGGAGATGAAGGAGTGGCTCGAGACCGAGCTACAGAAGTGAGAGAGACGCGTAGAGGGGAATGGACCATGGAGCAAGGAAGATAAAATAGACGCTAACGTTACTTGCATACGAGTACCTAGGTAGGGTATAACATAGGACCGACCTGGCCTCACTTCACAGGGTTGATGGGTTGCGCTTGCGGTTTCTAGCAGGAGCACCTTCTCGACGCACGACAACAACCGGATAAACACATACGTCACATCCACGTCGCCCTCACGGGCGTCCCGTTCTACATCACCGAGCACGCGCTTGGGTTCTTGTTGTCGCGCGAGCTGCGGTCTTCCTTCACCATCGGGTTCCGCGGCGAGCGGAAGGCGAAGTTGCGGCGAATGTATCCACGCAGCAACTTGTGCTCCTTGCGCAACTTCACCATAGTCGAGTCCACCATCTCCACGAGACCAGGTTCGATCGAGCCAGACGTCTGGCGCTCCAGCAGTCGTTCTGACGAGAGCTGCACGCGGTACGCTGCCTTGGACACTCGGAGTGCCGCGACGTACGCAGAGGAGCCCTTCAGTGAATGGGACTCGCGGCGCAGCAAGTTGTAGTCACGGTGGTCGTAGGCATCGTCAATCCGACTCATCGCCGCCTCGCAGCCAAGAGCAAACTTCTCGAGCAGATCCAAGAACAGCTCCTCTCGATCACCGCATTGCTCGACTCCGAGAGCGTAGTTCACTGGGTCACCCTCTGGAATCACAATGTCCATGGGTGACATCGACGAAAGCGAGTCATTCATTCGCCCACGCCCCGACGCGTTGATAGATCCATGAGCTGGGCTGCGCGATGCCAAGGACAGCGGTGGAACCTGGCCACGATCATCGTCACCCTCATCGTCCGTGCTCGATCCGGACACGCCTCTCTTCCCCGCCTGCTGTTGGCGCGCATCCAGGGCAACCGGGGACGGAATGGGCTTGTTCAGCTGCGCACTCCAGATGATCGGCGTCTTCGGGTACGACGCTCGCTTCACAGTGATTTGCTCACTCAGGTCGGGTTGGTACAACGGAGACGACTTCCCTGTAGGCAGAGTGTTCGAGGTCTTGTCCGTGGACGGGGTCCAGTCGGGCACTTCCACAATCGCCCCGCTCGCGTCACGCTGGAAAGTGAGCAGAGACCCACTCGACGATCGCGTGTGGTTGTTCGATGACAGCGGCGTACTACCAAGACTGAAAATCGACGTGCTCGGTACAGCTGTGCGAACTGAAGGACCCCCACGGCGGTTCACCGCCATCGGATCGTCCAGTTCCAGGTTCGCGATAGCTCTTGTCAAGTCGAGTTGTTGCATGTGTTGAGAGGCAGGTGCGAGACGAGTGGATCTGGGGGGCGTGATCAGAACAGAGCGGACATCATCATCCATCTCGTCTACCGACGCTCGACTAGCTGCATTCGCACTCGGGTACGTTGAAGGTGTGCCACTGAACGAATCACGAAGAGGCGTGTTCGATGGGATCTTCACGGGTCCAGTCGACGGAGCCGAATTTGGCAGCGCAGGTGTAGCCGTAGACGGTGCCTTGGGAGGCTTTTGCGAGCCCAGGTATCGCACCTTCATCCACTGTCGGATGGCTCGCCGCAACGTGGGTTTCGAGATAGGCTTCACCATGAACTCATCCATGCCTGCATCAAGACACTTCTGTCGATCGCCATTCATTGCGTACGCAGTCAGACCCAAGATGGGGATGCGCGGCAAGTTCTTTTCCAGCTCAAACTGTCGAATCATCTTGGTCGCCGAGTAACCATCCATCACGGGCATCTCGCAGTCCATAAAGATAAGATCAAATGCGAGGTGGTTCTGGATGTACGCGTTCACAGCGTTGCGCCCATTCATCTCCCACTGAAGCAAATGATCGTCTTCCTGCAGGAAACACTTGAACACCTCCCAGTTGAAATCATTGTCTTCCACCACGAGAATGCGAGCCTTCGCGGGTACAATCACCAGAGGGCCGTTGGAAGTGCCACTTCCAACGCTGTCGTTCGAGTTGATCGCGGGAGCTCCGGCATCTGGACCCGGAGCGAGAAGCGCCGTCGGCGTGATCACGAGATCATCCGAGCCAAAGAGGGAGCTCTTGCGACCTTCATCATCATCAGCGAGCTGCACGACCACAGTGAAGTAGAAGTTGCTACCCGTGCCGAGTTCACTTTCCACGTCGATGGAACCATCCATGAGCTCCACGAACTGCTTACAGATAGCAAGACCGAGACCGGAACCCGTCGGGTTGTTCTGACGCGTACGCTCGAGCTTTGTGAAGAGCGAGAACAGGCGGGATTTCTCTTCAGCGTCCATACCGATGCCCGTGTCAGCGACCTGGAACAGCAACTTGACAAATCCTGGCGAGATATCTTGCGACTTGATCTTCGAGCACGACACAATGATCGAACCCTGGTTGGTAAACTTTACAGCGTTGGAGAGCAGGTTCAGGAGAACCTGACGAAGCCGGAACACGTCGCCCACGACCACTTTCGGCACATCGTCGGCACACTTTTGCTCAAGAATCAGTCCGCGTTCACGTGCCTTCAGGTTGAAGATCTCAATCGAGTAATCAAGCAGATCTTGCATGTGGAACGGTGCAGACGAAATTTCCATGTGCCCCGCTTCAATCTTCGACAGGTCAAGAATGTCGTTGATGA
Organism: Pythium folliculosum; assembly: GCA_023336295.1. NCBI lineage: Eukaryota > Oomycota > Peronosporomycetes > Pythiales > Pythiaceae > Pythium > Pythium folliculosum. The sequence goes on from JAADWV010000192.1 coordinate 13,159, forward strand.
GATTTAGTAGAAGCGAACCGGACACGTAAGCGATGTGCACGTAGCGCTCCGAGACAGAGTCAACCTTTTGCTCCTTAAGAAGCTCCAGCATGCCGAGAACGCCGTTCAGCGGAGTACGAAGTTCATGACTAAATGACGCCAGGAAGTTGACCTTCGCAGCCTCCATGTGCTTTCTCGCGGTGTAATCTTGCCCAACACCGATGACACCTCGAATGTTGCCATGCATGTCCTTCTTGCTGGATGCATTCACAAGCAGTAGCAAGAAGACACCAGCCTTCGTCGTCATCGGCAACTCCATCTCTCCAACATCAATGCCGATCAGCGCTTGATTGAGTAGTTGTCCAACTTGGAGGCGACTTTCCGGAATGATGAACATGTTGACGAGCGAGAGACCCAGCACCGTGGATTTGTGATAGCCAGTGATCTCTTCGATCTTCTGGTTCCACTCGTTGATGCAGCCATTCGTGTCGACACCGAAGATCGGAGCGTTTGCAGTGTCGATAAGTCGGAAGTATTCATGTTCTTGAGCTATACGATCCGTGATATCTTGGCCGATGCCGACAACACCGACGATGTTGCCGTTCGAGTCCATTCGCGGGGTCGCATTCAACAGAATTTCAATTCGGGTTCCTGGACGTGTGATGAGGGGGAACTCGAAGTTCGCTGTCTGAATGCCTTGAAGAGCCTTCGACAGCACTTCTGCAACGAGCGGCCGGTATTCAGGAGAGATGAACGTCTCCACAAGATTCTCACCCATGACCTCGTGAATAGAGTAGTTCGTGATCTGCGCGGCCTTTTTGTTCCAGATCGTGACGCACATGTTCGCATCAACACCAAAGATCGGGGCGTTAGCGGTGTCGATCAGACGGCTGTACTCTTGCTCCTGAGCGATGCGGTCCGTGATGTCTTGGCCAATACCGACCATACCCACGACCTTGCCGTGCTCGTTGAAACGAGGAGTCGCATTCAGCAAGATTTCTACGCGTCGCCCGGTCTTGGTAATCAACGGGAATTCAAAGTTTGCCGTCTCAAGACCGTCAAAAGCCTTCGACAGTACCTGTGCCACAGCCTCTCGGTAGTCTTCGGTGATGAACTTCTCCACGAGGTTCTCGCCCATTACATCAGACGTCGTGTACTGCGTGATCTCAGCCGCCTTCTTGTTCCAGATCACAACACAACCGTTCACATCGACACCAAAAATCGGTGCGTTCGCCGTATCGATCAAGCGGGTGTACTCTTGCTCCTGGGCGATGCGATCGGTGATATCTTGACCGATTGCAACGACACCGACGATGTTACCGTGTTGATCAAATCGAGCGGTAGCGTTGAGCAAGAACATGACCTTGCGTCCAGTCTTCGTCGTCAGTGGTACCTCGAAGTTCGCAGACTCGTCACCTTGCAGGGCTCTGGACAGCACACCAGCAACGGCTTCACGGTACTCTTCAGAAATGAACTTGCACACCAGGTCTTCGCCCTTCACTTCATCTGGCGTGAACTGAGTGATCATCGCTGCTTTGCGGTTCCAAATGTTCACAATGCCGTTCACATCGACACCGAAAATCGGCGCATTGGCCTTGTCGATCAAACGACTGTACTCTTGCTCTTGGGCGATACGGTCAGTGATATCTTGACCGATGCCGACCATGCCGATAACCTTCCCGTGCTCGTTAAATCGTGGGGTTGCGTTCAGCAGGATTTCGACGCGACGCCCAGCTTGAGTTACGAGCGGAAACTCGAAGTTTGCGGTATCAGTCCCACTCAGGGCCTTCGACAGCACGTATCCGACGGCCTGTCTGTAGTCCTTCGTGATGAACTTCTCCACGAGGTTCTCGCCCATCACGTCCGAGTTCGTGTACTGCGTGATCTCAGCAGCCTTCTTGTTCCAGATGTTCACCTTGCCTTGAGCATCAACACCAAAGATTGGTGCGTTGGCTGTGTCGATCAGGCGCGTATACTCCTGCTCTTGCGCGATACGGTCCGTGATATCTTGGCCGATACCAACCATACCGATCACTTCGCCATGCTCGTTGAATCGTGGTGTCGCATTGAGCAGAATCTCGACACGACGGCCAGTCTTGGTGACCAGCGGGAACTCGAAGTTAGCGGTCTCGAGACCACCAAACGCCTTCGACAAAACTTGGGCGACCGCTTCCCGGTAGTCTTCGGTGATGAACTTCTCCACGAGGTTCTCGCCCATCACGTCCGAGTTCGTGTACTGCGTGATCTCAGCCGCCTTCTTGTTCCAAATCGTGACCTTGCCGTCCGTGTCAACACCGAAGATCGGCGCATTCGCCGTGTCGATTAAACGACTGTACTCTTGCTCCTGCGCGATGCGGTCAGTGATGTCTTGACCAATACCGACCATGCCCACCACCTTGCCGTGCTCGTTGAATCGTGGTGTCGCATTGAGCAGAATCTCGACACGGCGTCCGACCTTCGTCATTAGGGGGAACTCGAAATTGGCAGTTTCCTGACCATCCAAGGCTTTCGACAAGACTTGGGCGACGGCTTCACGATAATCCTCAGTGATGAACTTCTCCACGAGGTTCTCGCCCATCACGTCCGAGTTCGTGTACTGCGTGATCTCAGCCGCCTTCTTGTTCCAAATCGTGACCTTGCCTTCTGCATCAACACCGAAGATCGGCGCGTTAGCTGTGTCGATCAAGCGTGTGTACTCTTGCTCCTGCGCGATACGATCCGTGATGTCTTGACCGATGCCAACCATGCCGATTACCTTGCCATGCTCGTTGAATCGAGGGGTTGCGTTCAAGAGAATCTCCACTCGTCGCCCAACCTTCGTCATGAGCGGGAACTCAAAGTTAGCAGTCTCGATACCGTTCAGCGCCTTGGACAGAACATATCTGACGGCTTCTCGGTAGTCTTCTGTGATAAACTTCTCCACAAGGTTCTCGCCCATCACGTCCGAGTTCGTGTACTGCGTGATCTCAGCAGCCTTTTTGTTCCAGATGTTGACTTTGCCCTCCGCGTCCACACCGAAAATTGGGGCATTGGCTGTGTCGATGAGTCGACTGTACTCCTGCTCTTGGGCAATTCGTTCAGTGATGTCCTGGCCGATGCCGACCACGCCAACCGTGTTGCCGAGTTCGTTATAGCGCGGCGTCGCATTCAGCAGAATCTCGACGCGTCGACCACTCTTTGTGATTAGAGGGAAGTCAAAGTTGGCTGTCTGAGCGCCTTGAAGAGCCTTGCGAAGTGCGAACCCAACGTCTGCGCGAGCCTCTTCCGACACAAAGTTGTTCACAAGGTCTTTACCGAGCACCTCTTCGAGCGAGAACTGAGTGATTTCCGCTGCCTTTTTGTTCCAGATGTTCACATGGCCCTTCATGTCGATACCACAGATCGGCGCGTTCGCTGTGTCGATGAGCCGACTGTATTCTTGCTCTTGAGCGATACGGACAGTGATATCTTGACCAATTCCGACGACACCGATGATAGCGCCCTTCTCGTCGTGGCGTGGCGTCGCATTCAGCAGGATCTCCACACGTCGTCCTGTTCTCGTGATGAGCGGGAACTCAAAGTTTGCCGTCTCAACACCAACGAGTGCACCTGAGAGCACGTCACCCACCTCCTTCTTGTACTCCTGAGGGATGAAGTTCTCCACCAGGTTAGCACCCAACACGTCGAAGACCGAGTACTCCGTGATCTGCGCCGCCTTGCGGTTCCAGATGTTCACACGGCCTTCTTTGTCAACACCGAAGATCGGTGCGTTCGCCGTGTCGATCAGGCGAGAGTATTCTTGTTCCTGAGTTCTCCGGTCCGAGATGTCCTGACCGATACCGACGACACCGCAGACATTGCCAATGTGATCATACTTGGGTGTTGCGTTGAGCAAGATGAAGAGCCGACGGCCTGACTTCGTGACGAGCGTGAACTCGAAGTTGGCAGTCTCAATGCCGTTCATGCCTTTCGACATGACCTCCTTCACTGAATTCCGGTGCTCGGGCGATACGTAGTTGAGCACGTGCTCACCCATGACTTCTTCGCTGGAGTATTGCGTGATGTTGGCAGCCTTCTTGTTCCAGATCAGCACGTTGAAGTCGAGATCAACGCCAAAGATCGGCGCATTGGCCGTGTCGATAAGACGGGAGTACTCTTGTTCTTGAATGATGCGGTTCGTAATGTCCTGGGCGATACCGATCGCGCCGCACAGGTTGCCCAAATGGTCATAGCGAGGCGTGGCGTTCAACAGGATCTCTACTTTTCGGCCGCTCTTGGTCACCAGCGGGAACTCGACGTTCGCAGTCTCGATACCTTGGAATGCCTTGTTGAAAACTTCTGCGGCTGTGGCCTCATACTCTTCCGAAATGAGCGTTTCGATCAGGCTCATACCAATCACTTCTTCTGGGAGGTATTCACTGGTCTCGGCGGCCTTCTTGTTGAAAATCACAATCCGCCCTTGCAGATCCACACCCATTATCGGCGCGTTGGCCGAGTCGATGAACTTGCGGTACTCCATTTCCTTGGCATTGCGCTCCGTCACATCCTGGCCGATCGCGACGACACCGACGACGTTGCCAGCGGCATCCACGCGAGGCGTTAAGCACACGGCAATCTCAACACGCGAGCCCGTGGCCGTGATCAACGGCAACTCAAAGTCACCGCCGGCGACGCCCGTGAGCGTCTTCTGGATCTGCTTCGACACTTCGCAGCGGAAGTTCTCGTCGACCATCGGGAGCAGCGGTGTGCCGAGCACGTCGAGGTAGCCCGTGAGCGACTCGGCCTTGGCGTTCCAGACCGAGATGTTCGCGTCCTGGTCCAGCTCGATGATCGGCGCGTTGGCCTGCATGATCACATTCGCGTAGTGCAGCTCGTGGATGTGGCGCTCCGTGACGTCCTGGCCGATGCCGTACACGCCGAGCGGCGTGCCGTCCTCGCTCAGCAGCGGCGTGACGCTCGTGACCACCAGTGCGTTGCGGCCCGACACGGTGCGCAGCGGGATCGTGACCTCCAGCGTCGACGTGCGGTCCTGGAACGCGAGCGCGATCGAGCGCTCGACCGCGTCGCGCCGCGACGCGCCGACAATGTATTCTTGCAGCGGCTGGCCCACGACCTCGCCGGCCTCGAAGCCCGTGATCGTCTCGACCTTGCGGTTCCAGAGCGTGACCACGCCGTCGACGTTGACGCCGATCACGGGAGCGTTCGCGTCGTGGAGCACCTTGAGGAACGCCGGCGGCGCGATGGCCTTGCTCGAGTTGGACTTGTTGGAGACGGTGGACGACGCCGACCGCGTGCGCGCGAGCCGGCCGCTGCTGCTGTGCGTACCGGAGGACGACGAGGCCGCAGACGTGGGCACACCGGCGGCCGTGAGCAGGTGCGCGATCGAGATGGCGGCCACCTCGTCCATGCTGCTGGAGCCGCCATCCTCCGAAAGCTCGCGCGAGTGCGAGTGGGAGGCCGACGACGACGACGACGACGACGAGCGCGGGAGCACCGCGCCCGCCGACTGGGGCATGGCCGCAGGCGTCTGTATGCGAATGGCCGTGGGCGGCGCGCGCCGCTTGTTGCCGCGCCCGGACCGCCGCGCCATGTTGAATGCCGTGGAACCGGGGATGATGGAGATGGAGCGAGAGGGCGAACTGGGCGGTCGTGCACGGGAGATCCGTGGAGCCGCACCCTTCCCCTTCGTGCCGTGTGGCCGCGTCCCAAGTGATTTTTGGTCGCCGCGGGGCGGGGCGGACGGCGGCACCTCCGTGGCTTCCGCCGAGGGCAAGGGGCAGGTGCGCGAGGGTTCCATGCGTGGACGGAATGGCGCTCGCATCCCACTTGCGCAGGTTGACTCTGGCGTACCCCTAGTCCTTTCTTGGGTGGGCAATCGTGCGACCTCTTCGCCCCAAGGGCACGGAACTCATGAAATATCGATTTTTGCCACCCCAAAGTGGATTTTACGAGGGAATCGACGGAGAAACGCAAAGCATGGTCCACGTTTCTGTGCAAGCACAAAAGTCTCGATGGCTCGCGCGACAAGGGAAAATCGTTGCAAGAGGGGGGGCTAGGGCTCAGCGGGTGGTTTTCGGTTTGGCTCTTTGTTTTGGTGGCTGGATGCAGTCCCCGCACTCGACCCACAGAGAAGAAGGATGGAAGAAAGGCTCTCTGTGTTGCTCTGGTGCATTTTTTCTTTTTAGGGTTCGTTCCAAATAGACATGAATTGGCCCCGTCGAGGGAAAATGTGCCCACTTCTGGTATAAAACTGCTCAACTGAGACGAGTTCAGAAATGTGGATCCTTGGTTGAAGGGAAGGATGCGCAGAGTGACGCCATTCGGCAGAGTGGGATGCCCGCAGACTCGCGTCGCGAGTCTGCGGGCATCGCGCGAGTCGCGAGTGTCGAGAGCGAACTGAAGTCGCAGAGCAGGAGTCTCGATCGCGCAGAGCAAGCCGGAACTCAAAAACGCGAGAGAGCAAAAGGGCGGGCCAAAAAGGAAGGCTTGCGACAACGAGCACGACCCGTGAAACGAACCGAGTGTTTGAGTGTGTGACACGATGCGCGCAGCTGGCCCAAGGGAAGATCGGCGGCGCGGCGAGACGGGGCGATTATTACGAACTCAGTTTGGCGCCAACGCAGCGCAGCGTACTGTACGCGCGCCACCGCAGAATGGCAGCTGGCGCTTCTGCCACACATTCGAAAAACACCGTGAGGACACCTCGCCCACGCCGCCGCGGATCCAAGTGCACTGGGGGTTCTTTTTGATTTTAGACTGGTTGATTGCTCTGGACCGAAAACTCTCCTTGCGCGCCCGGAGAACACTCGGGGAATGACTTCCTGGTGAGTGTGTCAAGGCGATTGATTGTCGAGGCCCGCGTTGGCCCGACTGGTCGGTCGTCAGTGTACGAGATGTCCGGACAAAAGAGAACCAAAGATCCGGCACCGGCATGGCACTGTGGACCGTGGAGCCAGAGAGAAGGATCCTGGATCCTGGATCCCCGCACCGCTCCAGCCAGTTTGTCCCGGGACGGTCCCGGGCCAGTGTCCCCGCAGGTCACTCCAGAGCGATGGTACTGTACAGCCGCCGTGCCAGGCACAAAACAGGAAGCCCCACAGTTCGGAATGTGATCCGTGGCGCACATCCGTGTTATCGGGTTGGTCCGATTGGATACGGTAAATAGAAGTGGAGCGCGTCCCTTCCGGCCAAAAATTGGCGCGTGGTTCCGCAGCAGCCAGCGTGCGCGTCGTACGGTAGAGCCGCCAAGGAATCTCTTGCTCCCCCGGATTTCTTCTCCTGCGGCGCATCCTTCCGGCGGCGGAAGTTCCGCGGGCTCAGCCAACAGGCATCCAGACCTCTCCCTGTTACAGGGAGAGGTCTGGATGCCGGCCATGTGCTGAATGCCGTGCGTTTGTGTGGCGGGTCTGCTCTGTCTGCCCGCTATGATCACCCAGCCCACAAACGCACCAACTCCTCCGCGCTGGGCGAGGACCGCACAGTGTGAACCGTCGTGCTTCTCGCGTCCACCTCCCTCCCGCCGGGCCAGGAGTCCCGGGTTCTGGTAAGACGAGAAGGCGGCCTCCACGGTTGTGGCCTGCTCCACTCGGGTGTCCGTCCAGTCTGCTGCGTCCGGAGCGAATCGCGAGTGGCGACCGCCCGGGCGCATCGCCAAACTGACTTTCCGCTTGCATTGTTGTTGCCGCCGCTCGCGGAAGCTTAGCGCTTAGAGAGCGAGTGCACTCAGTCTTACATCGCTCTCTTCGTTCTCTGTCCTCTCCCGTGCTTCCGCGTTGCATGGCCGCGCTGCACAGCAGCGCATGGGTGCCACGCCTGTCGTACCGTAGTGCACCCGTACCGACAGATTCTCTTCCTCACGCGCTCGCGCGAGGATTCGAAACCTCGGCGCACGCCAGCGCTCTCACGCAGCGTTGATGACCGAGCCATGGAACAAGCGGTTCTTCATTCCACGCATTCCACGCATGTCCGCGCGTCTTTGGCGCCACGGCGCTCACGCCAGAGCAGCGCTCATCCGATGGGTTCCTTTCCTACGTACCGGTTGAACACACCACTCCACAGTCGCTTCTTTGGCAACAAGCGCCCGCTCACGATGGCCGATGGGTAATATGATTCATTTCTTTCGGTTGTTTTCTATTCGGATCACGCTACCGTTGCGATTTGCTGCGAGAAAACTTGCGTCTCGAGGAAGCAGCGGTAAAAGCCCATGTCTTCGATCGGCACGCGGCGCAAAAACTCGAGCTTGTCGAACACCACGCTGAAATCAAAGTCGTCCGAGAGCACGAAGCGGAACTCGTCGAACGGGTGGAGCAGTTGGTGCACGGCCGCGCGGAAGCAGTCGCGCACACGCGTCTCCGGGAAGCGCCGCGTCGACTGCGGCGAGATGGGGAGGCACATGGGCACAAAGTCGCTAAAGTACACGCGCGGCTTGAGCAGTTGCTGGAGGTTCGCGATCAGCGGCAGCCGCAAGTGCGACGGCAGCACCGGTCGAATGTGGGAGCTCAGCGAGTTTGCGTCCAAATCCACGACCACGATGTTCTCGCAGCTGCCCTCGCGCTGCAGCATGTCGTTGAGCTGCGCGCGGTAGCTCGAGTGGACGCCAAACAAGAACGGCGTCGGGCACTGGAGCGCCTCCAGCATGCTCTGCGGGAGGATCGGCGCAAATACGTGGCTCCACACGAGCGGCGACATCAGGCTCTTGAGCGTCTCGCCCACGCTTGTGAGCACGGAATACCGTGAGCTCACGAGCACCACTTGCCGCTCGAGCATCATGCACGTTACGAGCGCGACCACGTTCTCGATTGAGAGGCAGTTGAACAGTTCTTCCATGGAGAAGTCCACGTAGTCGTTCAGGTTCGTGAATGATCCGTTGACAGCGACCGAGAAGTCGAAGGGCGACAGCAGATCCTCCATTTGTGCATCCGTCGGTTGCCACGTGGAGGTCTCCATGTACGCATCGTCGTCCTGGAGCTCCACATGGAGGTTCTCTAGTCGTTTCTTCAACGTGTCGAGGATGGGGTACCGACTGACGATGCAAAGGCCCACTGGGATGAACACCTCGAGTCCTTCCGTCTCTCGTAGCACCTGCTCAAGCGGGCCAAGCTGAGAGTCGTCATCCTGAGGCACATACCGTGTGAGGCAAGCGCCGTAGAAAGACTTGTCAGAGCTGCCGATGGACATGTGGAACAACTTGGGGGCTGGTCGCTCGCGAGCGCGGATGACCTTGGCTCCGGACGGGCAGAAAAACGACTCGACGTGGTCAGGCAGCGCATGATGGTGACGCATGTCACTGGTCTTGGCCAATGTGTGCAATTCTTGCTTGACAATCTCGGGCGCGTCCTTGTTGGTCGTGTCCAGCCGGAAGCTGAGCACAGAGCTGATAAGAGAGGACCGCTGCGACTCGCCACGGAGCTGGTTCTGGAAGAGCTCCTTCAAACTGAATTTCTTGCTGCGGATGCGCTGCGGTTGATGTGACGGAACGTTCATACAGTGAAAGAGCTCTTGCAGTGTGGTCATGCTGTCAGAAGAAGTCGAAAGGCTGACTGCATCTTCAGGGGATTCGGTCTGCCGAGACGAGTTGGAGGGACTCAGTAGCCGGCTCTGGTACGATGCAATGAGGGACTTGAACGAGTCGCTGCTCATGAACCGGACAAAATCGTTTACTTGGAGGTTGTACTCGATGACGCTCAGAATCTTCTGGATTGTGCGCACCATCGCCTCTGCGTCCGGAACTGAAAAGCTTCCAGCGTCCAGGCAGTTTGTGACGTGCCGCTGGAACTCGAACAGTAGATCTTGATCTTGCGTCGAGACGAAGTTCAATGGACAGCTTGCGTCGATTGCCAAGTACTTGTCGCACAGTTTCGTACCGATCACCAGAATCTGCTCAATGAGCTCGCCTGGCACTTGCGAGACTGACTCACCGGCCTCGTCGTCGTCTCCAACGTCGGAGGAGCCATCGTTGTCCAACTCGTCATTCGCGGCAGCGATAAACGAATCCAGCACAGGTAGGAGCTGATACCGAATGTCCATCCATGCGCTCAACTGCTGATGTGCTCGCTCTTTGAACAAAAATACCCAGAACACGCTGCAGAGCCGCCGGTTCGCCAACACCTTGGGCAGCGTCAAGTACGCCTGAACTCGAGACGATGAGATATCCGGAACGTCCCCCAAGTCGGAGCCTTCATCGCCAGCAGTAAGCGTATCGCTCTCCGGACTGCTTTGGCCACCGGCGATCAATGCGTAGCTGATGCGGGCGTTCGCGAGCACTTCGCGGTACTGCTTGGTCAGCTGGAAGCTCTCAAAGCTCGGTTGCAGCGCCTTCTTCACCGCGACCTCGGCGTCTAAAAAGAGGTCGACTTTGGACGAGAGCGCCGAGCACATCATGAGATCGTTGCTCAGGAAGCTGCCGAAACTCCACACCGACTTGTTCAGGATCTTCATGTTCTCCGACGCGATGTCCAGGAACGAATCCTGGCTCATAAACTTGGCGATGATCTTGCTCGCGTACATACGCCGGTAGTGGATCTTGTCTTCCACGGCTTCCTCATCCTCCTCCTCATGGATGCTGTGCTGCATGGACTGCATCGTATCGCTCTGGTCGTCGTTGTCGTTCACGCCGAGCAGCTTCTTGAACTCTTCCACGCTCACCCTGTATACACGCAAATAAAAGTTTCCAACACCCATTAGAGACTGCTGTACAGCATCGCATTGCGTCGCTTTATGCGCTTGGTCACGTACAGGAACAGGAGCCGCGCAAAGCCCTTCTTGTCGTTCGCCGAGAGGTACTGTAGGAAGATGGAGTGCAGGTGCGAGTCCTTCACAAATTCGTCGAGCGAGAGCTGGACGTCGGCGAACGCCTGGCGGGAGGAAAACGCGCCAGAGTGGACTGTCTTGCGGCGCGCGGATGTCGAGTTGGGTGCCGACCGCGTGGAGACCGCGGGCGACCGCGCGTCGTCCTGGAGCTGCAGCCGGTGCTGCGACTGCGAGGCGCGCGCGCGGTGCGGGCGCGCGATCGGGATCGACGGCACGCTGTTGGTGCGGCGCACGGCGGCGCCGTGGAGCGGCGAGGCGGCCGCAGACGACGCCGGCATCGCGGTTGCCTTTTCGCGGTTGTTGTTGGTAATGACTGCCGTCGACGCCTGGACTTTCCTCCCTCGCTCACAGCAGATCGATCGCCGACTCCCACTTACTTCATAACGTTACTTCAGCTGGATTACACCTGGCAACTCAGATGGCCAGGCCCGAAAAGAAGCAATTCAAGTCAAGGAAAATTTTGCAATTGGACGACAGAGTGATGGTCATTGGTGCTGGCCGGTGCTGTCTCTTTTGGGACTTTCTCGCTTCGAGCTGACTCCTGGCAAACGACGCCGGCCCACACGCTTGGCGCCCAGTTGGAATGGTGGCAGCGAGCCTCGTGGGGGACGTGTGTTCGGCCGAATATGCTGCGCTCCAGATCTAGCGCGGCAGCGCAGCAGCATGGACGTGGATCGTCCCAGAAATATATACCCCGGGGAGGTATTTACAGTTCAGACAACACAGTGTTCACAATAGTCGGTGCGACCAGATCATGACGCTATGCGACGACGCAGTAGTTCAGTGCGACGTGACGCGACCTGCCTATCTCTCTCTCTCTCATCTGTGACGTGGTTGTTCTTGATCTTATACGAGGAGCTCCATACAATACCGGTACGTACAAAATACAAGCACGTCCCAACGGGTGCGCTGGCTTGGTAGCCAATTTTAGAAGCCCCGCAGAACCCAACCCAGCGCTGGCTTCGCTAGGCGCGGGGATATTTAGGCGCGCATCGATCCAGCACCGTGCTCCCACACGGGACGCTGACCTTTGCACCCAAAGAAAGATGCATTCCTCTGGTTGCTGGAGCCATATCACATCCCTGGATTTTGTTCAACCTGAAGTTAGGTTCACTCACTGTGAACCCATCGTGGTGCCTGCCATTTTCGAGTTTTCGCATGTTGCTCAAATTTCAAGTTTGCAGTCAGTGTACTGTCGATATCTCATTAGAAGCCCACAACCTCTCGTCCTTGATAGATCTGAGGTGTAGCCGAAGTCTCATCAAGGTTTTACCAGCTTGAAACCTCCAAGATCCGATACGACTCCCGCGTAAAAGATCAGAGGGAGATGGAAGAAGAACACCGGATATCCTACTGGGTGAACATGGACACGGCAACGGCAACGCTGGCGCAGCCCGCGGCCGGCGCCACCGACGGCGGGCGAGGGCGCGGACGGGGTAGGCGCCGTGGAAGCGGTCGTGGTCGTGGCCGTGGCCGTGGCCGTGGCCGCGGACGTGGTCGTGGCCCTGCGGCCAGCGAGAGGGTGGATATCGACGTGGCCGAGTCGTCGGCGGATGCGCCAGGAGGAGATGTGGACGCCGCCGGATCGCCGCCGGCCCAACCAAAGAGCGATGGCAAGCGGGCCAAGGGCGCTAAGAAGAGCAAGAGCAAGAAGAACGTTGGCGCAACGGACGGAGCGGACGACGCGTCCGCGACCGATAAGGCGGCGGTCGAGCGGACGCCGTTGGAGACGCTCGTCCACGCTGTGCGCATGGACGACCTCGCGCTATTCAAGGAGTCGCTCGCGCAGCACGCGGACGTGGACTTGAACGCGCTCACGCGGCAGCGGGACGCGCTGCTGGTCGAGGGGTGTCGCTACGCGCGGCTCGAGATGGTCCAGGCGCTTCTGGCGAACAGCCGTGTGGATGTGAACGTGCAGTCGATGAACGAGAAAGGCGGCCGCAAGCACTTTCGGCCGATCCACGCGGCGGTCATGGCGCTGCGGATAGACATTGTGGACGCGCTGCTGAGCGCGCCGGGCCGGACGGTGGACCTCACGGCGATGTACGACGTCGCGATGCCCGCGACGATTGCGATGTTTTACTGCGTGGCGAACGGGTACACGGAAGAGCAGGAGCAGAAGGCGCTTGAGATCTTCAAGAAGCTTCTGGACCACGCCAAGCGCCAAGGCGACGCCGTGCTCAAGCAGATTCTGGACACCGAAACCAGCAAAGGGAACCGCATGGTCCACATCGCGGTGCTGCTTGCCAACCACAAAGCGGTTCAAGTGTTGAAGAGCGCAGGTGCCGACTTCTCGGCGCCCAACGCGATGGGTCTCGGGACGTTTCAGCTCGTAGAGAACAATGCCTACCACCGCCGCTCGTTCACGCTGTCGCGACTGCCGCTTCGATCGGAAAAGCCGCCCAACGCCAAGAAGCAAACAGCCAACAAGAAGCCGAGCACTTCGAAGAAAGACAAAGCGGGCGACGGTCGAGCGAGCGACGAACCGGAATCGGCAGCCGAACGAGAGATACGTGTGAACCACAGCGTGCGACGATTGGACCGAGAGCTCGAGAACAACGCTGTGCTGCGAACGCTTCTCCCGTTGATCGACATTTTTGGTATGCGCTGGAGATTATGGATCCTATCGCCATGAATCGCTAAGCGGTTGTGAGTTGATGTTTGGTGTAGGAATTGGGCCAGTGTTCTCGCGCAAGGGTAACGCAAGCATCCGGTCTATTCACATGAAAGGTCTAGTCCTGGCCCACGAAGGAATTCTGCCAGTCATGGATGCGGTGGGTCTTGACTTGCTTTCGGCGTTCAGTCTCGCAAACAAGCTGACGCTGACGATTTTCTCGCTGACATAGGTCACTGCGATGCCCGACACTGACAAGATGAAAGGTGTGTACATTGACGGCGTGATGAACTGCGTGACCAGTCTGCACGGCCTCTCACTCAAGAAGGATACCCAGTCGGGCAAGCTGTGGAAGCAGGCGTTCTTGGCTCGTACCAAGAAAGACAACAGTGACCGGGATGTGTTGAAAGAGTCGACTCTGGCGAAGATTCTTGACACACTTCTGGACCACAAGAGCCTCTCTGGGCGAATCTGGGTCTGGACGATGGTTGTGATCAAATCACTCGGCTGCTTTGGACGTGACGCTCCTGCCTCAGTCCAAGATGAAGCCTTCACAACCCAGCTCCCGATGAAGATTCTCGGGTCGGAGGCCATTTATACGAGAATCGCGGATGCCATCTATCGTTCGGCGTGCAAGATGCTGTTCTCGATATTTGACCGAAGCGACACGGACGAAGACGATACCTACGATGAGGAACTCGAGTACCACATCCTGATAGCGCTGGTGGAGCTGTTCTTTCAGCTGTTCGTCCCATTTTGTCGCGTGCTGGGGAACGACGAAGCTGCTGTTGCGACCCGATTCGCGCGTGTCACATCTCCAATCCAGCGACTCTGGCCATTGCTTGAGACAGCGTTGGCAAGTGTTAGCGAAACGTTTTCGTCCCCGCAGCGCTTCACTCTTGTTCTCCACACGCTCCAAGTGTTTGAGGTTGTCGGCCAAGCCCTCGAGAGTAACGAGGACAGATCCATTGCGGCGCTTTTCAAGACACTGAAGCACTTTGTGAAGCAGGAACTCGCGAAGAAGCGGATCACGCACGAGACTTTGACAAATGTGCAGTTCTTGCGAACTCTCTCTGAACTGTTCCCACTTCCACAAAGCCTTGTCGAACGAGTACAACAGATCAAAGACAAGCTTGACCTTCTCCTGCAGTCTGATGCCAAGATCCTCGGACTCGACTTGTACGCATTCGCTCGCCACGACGGCCTTGTGAGACTTGAACACAAAGTCGAGTACCTGGAAGCTCTGTCCGAAGAGCAGAGCGGAAGCGTCAACATCACCATCAGTCGGGCATCAAATGCGAACTACATCGACTTCATTCTCCAGCAAATTTTGAGTACAAGCACGAACAAACTGAAAGGCGAACTCGACGTCAGCCTCATTGACGAGCCCGGAGTCGGCGCAGGAGTTGTGCGAGAATTCTTCCAGATCATCGAGCGCACATTCTTCAGCCCAACTCCGTTGGACGATAATATGGTGGCGAATAGCGAGCCCCTACCATCTCACGTAAGCGAGATCGGTTCCCAGTGGCTTCAGCTGGCGAGAGATAGTCCTCGCCATCGTGGTGGAGCCTCGAACGGAAAGAAGGACAAACCAGGAAAAGTCCCCGCTCGTGGTGACGTGCTTCGGTTCTTTCCTCTCTTCGAACACGCACAAGACACGGACAGCACCTTACGCCTCACAGCTCGTCCGCTACGAGTAGAAGCAGCTCTGATCGACCAGAAGCAGCAAGAGAAGTCGCTGCACCTCTCTCAGAAGGATCTTGTGGTGGACGATGAAGAGGTCAAGTCGCTGCAGCAGTTATATCTGTGCGCGGGCCGCTTGCTTGGGCTCGCCATTCGCGAACAGCAACCCCTAGACGCACATTTCCCGCTCGCATTCTGGAAGTTCATGCTATCTGAGCGAATCTCGTGGGAGGACTACTGCGACTCGAACGAGGTTTTCAAACGCAGTCTGCAGTTCGTTCTGGATCATGATTTTGACGCCGACCCGCTAGAGATGCACTTCGAGTACACGACCGACGTTATTGTTGTCCCGGCGGATGAAAACACGGATGCGGAGCCGACATCGGTCGCGATGGAGGTGGAGTTATTTGGCGCGACAGGTCTTGGAAGCGTGACGAACGAGAACAAAGCCAAGTACGTCGAGCTTCGCGCCAAGCAGTTTTTCTTTGGCGGCGAGTTGGAATATTACAAGAAGATGCGGGAGGGGCTGAGCGACACGATTCGAAAGTCTGATCTCAAGCTTTTTTTGCCGTCCGAGCTTCAACGCGTCGTTCGCGGTGACCGCCAAATCGATGTGAACGGACTTCGCCAGTCCGTTCTCTACTCCCGCGGTGTCACGGAGACCCACGAGGTCGTTTGCAATTTTTGGGACGTTGTGGGTGCGTTCGACCAGTCCACACTGGAGAAATTACTCACTTTTTGGAGCGGCTCGGCCCTACCGCCATTGTTTGGCTTCCAGTTGCACAATCGCAACCCGGTGAGTGGGTCTCACTAGATTTTGCATGCACTAGGCTGTGATTTGCATCTCACTGTGGGGCGGATTGTGTGTATGTCTCAGCACTCTGCGTTCTGGTATCTCGACCTGGAGCCGTCAAGCAAGAGCCGACTCTGCCCGACAGCCAACACTTGGTACCGTTTCGCTTGTCCCGGCTCTTATTCTTATTCTGGGTGACTCACGAAACGTGGTGTAACGTAGCGATCGCCGGCTCATGCTACCGCAGTACCCAACCAAGGAGGCGCTGCGCGAGATGCTGCTCGTCGCCCTGGAGCATGGCGCTGTTGGCTACGATCGCATGTGACGGGTGTCGCCCGCCGAGTACTCACAAACCTTTTTTTGGTCAACAGTCCATTACGGAACGTTTTTAGGGGTTAACGCATATCTCAATCGTCTTCAAGATCAATCAAATGTGGGTTCGTGACGCGCCCGGGCTCGCTAAATGATCGCGGCTGCTGCGCGGCTGCTCCGCCTGCCGCCGCCATCGGGTTCTGATCGAGCCGCTGGTACCCTCGCCGCTCGCGCTCGTCGTTGACGAACATGGAACGGAAAAATTCATAGAGCACGCTCAGCGGACAGCACAACACGGAGGTCACGCGCTGCACGAGCTTTGCGCTGACTAGATTCCACGGTGCGAGTGCGGCCCACGAGCTTGTGCCTACGAGTAGAATACAACCAGTTCATGGAATGAGCGAGTGGAGACACAAGTCGTAGATTCTCGTGGCGGGCGACTGTACCGTTTGTTTGGTGCGAGGCAGAGCTCTTGCGCGTGCCAAAGAGCTGCACGACAGTGCCCGGCCACACGTCTCCTTTCTTCAGCAGCTTGCCCTTGTGGACCAGCCGCGCCTGCTCACTGTAGACGTAGAGAGGTCACAACACACGTGGCATCGCCATATTAGAACTATCCCTTCCATGTGGCAGAACACAGCACAGGAGCTCCGTACAGGTGGAAGAGCTCCGCGAGCACGCGCGCCGGGTCGTCGACCGCCCAGATGGACACATGCAGCACGTAGACGGCGTTGTTGAAGCGCACGGACGCCGGCGCCGGCGTCGCGGCGGTGTCGGCACTGGTGTCACCGCTCTCCTCCTCGAGCTGGTGGACGGTCTTGACCTTGTGGCCGCACACGGGGCACAAGTTGCGCAGCTCCGTGAGCCGCCGGCAGACGCACGCGAGGCAGAACTCGTGCGCGCAGTCCGTGAGCCCGCGCGCGCGCTGGGCCGCGAGCGGCGCGTCGCACAGCACACACAGCATCGCGGTTGTTTTCGCAGGGTTTCGCGTGTCACGCTGGACCTCCCGGGGCGAAGAGCTCCAAATGTCACTATGAGGATACATTCCAAAACAGTGCCATCGGATCCTGAAGAGCCGCAGGGCAGTTCTTCATTCTCCGAGAAAAGGAGCAGCAACATGGTCGCGGCGGCCGTGAAGCAGGAGAGCGTGTCGTCGCTGCGGCTCAAGCCCGAGAGCAAGTGCGTGCTGGCAGTGCCAGTGGCAGTTGCCGTGGCAATGGCAGTGACCTGCGGGACGGTGGCACTAGGCTGACGTGATGATGCTAGGCCGACGACGACGGAGATGACCAAGACGATCGGCGAGCTCCTCAAGGAGAAGCTCGAGGGCGCGACGTACCAGTCGGACCGCGCGTCGGCCATGACCAAGGAGCTCGCGGACGCGATCAAGGCCAAGCTGCGAGGTACGGTCTTTCGAGAGAGGAGGGCGGCCCTGGGGATCTTACGGGGCGTTTGATCGTGAAGAGGTCAACCACCAGCGGTACAAGTACGTGGTTCAGGTCGTGATCGGCGAGCAGCGCGGCGAGGGCGTGCGGTGCGTTTTGCACCAGTCTCTGTACGCGGAAGACGACGAACCAGGTCCTAACGTGGAAGTCTCTGTGTCTCTCTCTTTGTGAGTAGCATGGGCTGCCGGTGCTTCTGGGACCCGGAGACCGACTGCTACGCCTCGGAGACCTACTCGAACGTATGTTGCCGCTGTCTGGTTTGTAAACGACCACCTGAGGCTAACGTCCACGCTGTGTATGGGTGTTGGAGCCTTGCAGGACAGCCTGTTCTGCGTCGCCACGGCCTACGCCGTGTACTTGTATTGATAAAAAAGAGCCCCTCAATCTACGTGTTCTGGCGCACGACCTGCGTGAAGAGCGAGTGGAACGCGTCGCTGATGTTGACGCCCGTGCAGGCCGAAGTCTCGTAGTACTCAAAGCCCCTGGCGCGCGCGAACGCGCGGGCCTCGTCCTCGCTCACGGCGCGGTGGCGGTCCACTTTGTTGCCGCAGAGCACGCACGGGAACTTGCCGGCGCCGAACTTGGCGGCCTCGCGGAGCCACGCGTCGAGCGCCTCGAAGCTCTTGCGCGAGCCGACGTCAAACATGAGAATCCCGCCCTGCGTGTCCTTGTAGAACTCGTTGCGCACCTCGAGGAACTCGGGCAGCCCGGAGAGGTCCCAGAAGTTGACGCGCACGTCGTGGCCCAGCACGCTCACGGGCTTGACGCCGTAGTCGATGCCGATGGTCGAGATGTACTTGCTCACGAACTTTTCCTCGCAGAAGCGCTTGATCACGCAGCTCTTGCCCACGCCGCTCTCGCCCATCGAGATGATCTTGATGCGCAGCGCCGCCGGCATCTTGGCGGCGGTGGCCTGGTTGCCCAGCGTCGGCGCCGCCGGCGCGGCGTCCGCGCCGCTCACTCGCCGCTTGGACATGATGGAAGAGGTTGAGAATGCACCCTCGCTCCAAGGGCGTGTATGCGTGATAAACCGATAGATGCTATAATTATGGGAGGCTCGCCGTCCTGGCTTTTCTCTCTCTATCTACATGCACTGGATCTCGTGGCGCGCGAACTTGCGCACGAGCTCGGTGACGCGCGGGTCCGAGACGTTGCGCAGCACGCCGACCGTCTGCTCGAGTGTGATGGACGCGAACTGGCGCGACGCCGGCACGAGCTTGGCGAGCGCCGAGCGCGCGCCGGCGAGCGCGGCGTCGCGGTCGCGCGGCTCGAGCTGCCGCGTGAGCGCCTCGAGCGTCGCGGCCACGGCCGAGGACGAGATCTTGCCGCAGCCGATGGCGTCCAGGTGCTGGAAGAGCTGCCGCGCGTCGTCGTCGCTCAGCGCCGCCCGTGCAGTGCCACAATGGAGCGCGGCCGCGACGTCCACGGGGCCCAGCGCTACGGGCGACTCGGGCGCGAGCAGCAGCAGCTGGTCGTCGCGCTGCTGCTGCTGGTGCTCGGCGCGCGCGCGCTGGAGCAGCTTGGCCTCGAGCGCGGCCGCCGCGAGCTCCACGTCCGCGAGCAGCTGGCCGGCGACGCGGCACGCGCTCGTCTGGCGGCGCTGGTCCTCGGCGTAGCCCTGCGAGGCTTTGAGCTGCCGCTTCTGGAGCGTGTGCAGCGCCAGCGGCAGCGCCGGGTCGTCCTGCGCGACGGCGCACTCGAGCGTGAGCAGCGCGAACCACACGAACAGGTCGCCGTCGTGGTGGACGCGCAGGTAGAGCGTGCGGTGAGTATGATGGTGGTGGTGCCCGTGGTGCTGCGGGAGGTGGGCGCCGCCCGGTGAGACCGTGATCTTGAGCGTGTTGCGCACGCCCAGCGTCTCGCTCGGCAGCAGCTCCACGCGGCAGTGGCGCAGCGCCAGCTCCTCTAGTAGCACCACGCCATCCTCGCCCTCGGTCGGCTCAGCGGACGAGGGCACAGTCGCGTTGTCCGACGGCAGCGCCGTCTCGACGCGCAGCTTGCCGTTGCGCAGCGCGCAGCGCCGCAGCGCCCAGCGCGCCTTGGGCTTGTGCTTGACCTCGAGCAGCCCCGCCTTGTGCATGGGCGCGCGGAACGTGAGCCGCATCGCGGCGCTGTGGTAGCCCTTCTTCTGGCGCAGCCGGTGCCAGATCGTCTCGAACGAGTCGTGGACCATGCCGTCCTGCGCGATGCCCAGCAGCACGCTGCCCTCGGGCACCACGACCGAAGGCTGCTTGCCCTTGGCCTTGGCCTTGGTCTCGCTTTCGGCGGCCGTCGGCGGCGCGTGGCTCAGCACAACCACGCGCTTCTTGTGCTTCTCGACCACGAGCCCGGCGCTGGCCGCGCCCGCCACGGGCACCGTGTACACGACGCTGTGCGCGAGCAGCGCCGCGAGCTCGTCGTGGAACACGGCGCGGCACCGCGCGAGCGTCACCCGCTGTGCCACGCCCAGGATCGCGCGCTGCCAGCGCTGCGCGTCCTGGAGCCTCCCGGGCGCGAGCGCGATCTCCTGGCTCCGGTTCTGCACCACGAACGCGTTCGCCTTGAGCAGGCTCGGCGCCAGCGCGCAGCTCGGCAGCAGGCGCGTCTCGAACTTGCTCCCGAGCGTGCGGTCGCTCAGCTTGACCTTGAGCATCTCGTTCTCGAGCTCCACATACCGGCGCTCCCAGGGCCCGCCCGGCGTGGTCTGGACCTCCATGAAGTCGTGCATGCGCACACGCGTGGCGTCGTTTGCCACGTCGCCCAGCGACGCATCTCGGTTTCGCCCATTGTGGCGGTACTTGAGCGCGACGATGCGCAGCTTGATCGCGACGATCCACTCCTCGCGCTCCTTCTCGCTCGCGGCCGCGAGGTGCAAGTGCGCCGGCCCCGTGCACACCACGAACGGGTACACGATCCCGTTGCCCAGCACCGCGCCGCCGCCGCTGCGCTTGGCCAGCTGCGCCTGGAGCTTGGGGTCCTTCTGGAGCTTCTTGAGCTCGCTGGCGCTCAGCGCGCCACTGGACACCGCAAAACCCGCGAACGCGACGCTCTTGAGCACCTCGACGGGCTCCTCGCTCGCGTAGCTCTCGGCCGTGAGCGTGAACTGGTTCATCGCGCGCTGCTGGCGGCGCTGCGGCGCCGGGCTGCAGAACTGGAGCGTCGAGCGCCCGAGCTCCACGTGCTTGGCGCGCCACATGTACTTGGTCTGGAGCAGCTTGCGCTGCACTTGCTGGGTCACCGCGATCTCCTTGCGCATCATGAGCGCGCCCACGACCATTTGGTGGAGCGCCTCGAGCCGCTCGCGGAGGTGCACGATCCAGAGCTCGGCCTCGGCCGCGCTCTCGGCGATGTACACGTCGGTCATCTTGTCGGTCGTGAGGCAGAACGAGTGTAGCGGCGCGCGCGCGTTCATCTCGGCGTAGTGGTGCGCCTGCGTCTTCTTCTCCACGAACACGTAGCTCTCGGCGATGGCCTCGACGAACTCGGGCCGCGGGTCCGCCGCGTAGTAGTCCATGCGCGCGTCCGAGAGCACGACGAAGAGCCGCCGGCGCTTGGCGTCGTCGCGCGTGCCGTTCTGGACCGTCAGGTAGCCGCACACGATGCCCTGGATGTAGTCCTCCATCTCGACCACCGGATGCCTTGAGAACGTAAGTGGGGTGAAATGGGGGCGTCCGGAGGCGAGCGGAGAGGGATCGATAGTCTTATATTGCGGAAGTGCGCGGCCAATCTATAAAAAATGGTGAGGGTGGTTGGGGCCACCGAGTGGCTCACGTTTCTGGAGGTTTAGTCGGCGCACGCGCGAGCGCTGTCGGGCTCCTCGTCGACGGCCGGGTGCTTGCCTGGGGCTTCGAGAGGGCATCCACAGAGCTCCTGCTCGCAGTCGTTGATCTGCGGAGACCCTACGGGCTCGTCGTCGTTTTTGTCGCCCTGCTTGGATTCCTCCTCGGCCATGTCACTCAGTGTACGTGCCGACCTCGCCACTGCGCGCGTGCCGTTGCGAGGAGGGCTCTCGGCCACACTCCGCGGGCTGTCATACAGCTCGGCCGCGCCGTTGTTCTCGGGCTCGCCGGGGTCAAAGAGCGGCGACTGGAGACTGTGCTTCTGCACTGAGCGCAGCTCATATGCCCGAGCAATCGCGCGCGCGACGTCCTGTGCGAGGCACACGCGGTACTGCGTGACGTCGCGGGAGTCCGCCGGCTTGCCCGGTGACGGCACCTGGATCGTCAGATCGCGCGGACTCGCGGGGGCGCCGGTCGTCGTCGTCTCCGCTGATGCCGCAAACGCTCGCGCTCTCGCCACCGAGGACGACACGGCGCGCGTCACGAGCACGCTGGGCAGCGGGTCGCGGTTGCCCTGGTGCTCGTACGGCACTCGGCGCATTGCGAGGTCCGCGATCTGAAGCGGCGACTTCTTGAGCGGGCGGCAGGGCTTCGAGTTGGGCGAGAACACGAGCGAGCTGGTCGCGGCGACGTGGCAGAGGTCGTTCACGGTCATGGTCTCGAGGTCGTGGGAAAAATTCTCGAGGATGAACTCGCGGATGTCGCCCTCAAAGTCCACGTTCTCGATCTTGCTCGCGATCATCTGCCAGTCGTACTAGAGGAGGAGGAGGAGGCAAGACACGCGGGTGAATATCAGTGCTGCCGTGAAGCCAGTTGTCATCCAGAGAGGGCTGCCAGGTCAATCGTACCTGCTCGTTCGCGAGCGCCGAGGACTCGAATACCACGTGCTTGCGGAGGTTGGTCGCGAGGTTCGAGATGCGATGCTCTGCCATTTGCTACATAGAGGGGAGACACAAGGCGGCGACCGGTGAGTGTCCAGGCTCGCTCATCACGTCGTGGAAGATAGATTCAACTGCACGAACCTGGTACTCGGTCAGCACGGACTGAAGCGTGCGATACATGTCCAAGCGACTCTGCTCGACGCCCTCCCACGACTGGATGCACTTGCGCCGCGTCACTTCCGCTGCCTATGAACACGTGGCAAAGAAGTGAGTTGAGCGGGACTCCCGGGCACATCACATCACTCCAACGAACCTCCAGCACTTGGACGGCTTTGGAAGACACGTTCTCTTTGCGCTGCTGGTCGGACGCGAGGAGCCAGTTGACGAGCTTTTGGCTGTTGTTGTTGATGGTCTGGATCGCGGCGGCGCTCTTCTGGCGCGGGCGGCTCTCAACCGGCGTCGGCGAGCCGTTGCCGCCCATGCTCATGAGCATCTCCATGCGCTCGTTCTCGTCAAAACCGTTGTCGATCTGCGCGAGCTGCACGAGGTACTGGTGCTCGATCACGGTGCTCGAGAAGCCGGCGTCCATCGCGGCCGCGAACTGCGAGGTCGCCTCGCGAAAGGTCCTGTCGAACGCCTGGAAGTCCTTCTTGTACGCGTCCTCGTGGACCTTGGCCTGCTTCTTGATGTTGTTCACGAGCTTGGTGAGGTTCTGCGCCTTCTGCGAGTTGTACACGAACAGCGCCTCGATGGGCCGCAGCACGTCCTCCTCGAGGTTGTTCGCGAGCTGCCGGTGCTGCACGCTCGTGTTGAGGTACTGCGCCTTGAGCTTGCCGAGCGCCTCGCGCATCGTGCCGTGCTCGAGCTCCTCGAGCTGCGACTGCTGGGCCATGCGGCTCAGCTCGCTCGCGTAGTGGCGCTCGAGCGCGACGCGGCTCTTGAGCAGCGTGACCAGGTTGCCCTGCGTCGTGAGCCCGCCGGCGCACGACGTGCGCACGTCGTCGAGGCTGAAGAGCAGGTCGGTCGCGAACGAGAGGTGCGGCACGGTCACGACGGCGCGCGCGTGGCGCTGCAGCGCGTGCGGCGGCGATGAGAGCCCAGCGGGGGAGGCCATGATGCGAACACTAAATGACCGCCGCGGCGCGGGGAGGCGGGAGCGGTAGACAGCGGTGGAAGGATGGACGCAGGAAGCTCGGCCTCGCGATCTGGTGCTGTCGACGCGAGCGGCTTTCTTGTCCGTGAAGTGGCACTTTCGAAAAAGAACAGGCATAAGAAAGACGGCGTTCAAGTGATACCATTGGCTGAAAGTCTCCAATAAAGTGTACCCATTCGGTCGAAATAGACCATCACTCAGCAACGTATACTGACATATAGAGTCACTATCACGTCGCAAGGACAGTTGAAGAGGGACGGCGGACCCCACGAAGCGTCGCTCGCATTTCCCGCGTTAGGGAGAGCGAGATGCAACGTCCTCTGTCGCGCGGCGACGCGCACGCACAGTCGGCGGCGGCGCTGAGCTCGCTGGCGCCGCGACAACTCGAGCCGCTTGCGCGCTCCGGCTCACGAAAGTCGACCTCCAGTGACGCGCCGCCTGTCTCGCCCATCCACGCCATAGCGAGCGCCAACGCGTCGCCGGCGTCGCCAGCGCTTTCGTCAGGCTTACTACGTCGCGTGCCCTCGCTGGCGTCGTCGCCCATGGCTGTGGATAGTCTCGTACCGTCTTCTCCGTCGTCCGCGACAGCGAGACGCCAGTCGATCGCGGTGCCGCGCCAGCGCCTGAGCGTGCATCGAGGGTCGTCGTCGCGGCAGCCGCTCGCATCGTCGCCCGAGAGCGCTGCGCGCCGCAAGTCGAGCCTGCTCCGCAGCAAAACCAGTGTCGGGAAGGCGCATCAAGGCGCCGGTTGGAGCCGAAATCAGCAGAGCGGCGACGAGCGAGAGGGCCAAGACGACGATGACGAAGACGAAGAAGAAGAAGACGAACACGATGAAGGAGACAGCGATGGCGGTCTCCCCGACGGCCACGAGCAGCTCAACCACTTTGACTCGCGTGTCGCCGACCGCCTGTACCGTGAGACGCAGGCCACGGCCGTGTACGACGACGGCGGCAAGCGGTTCGCCGGCGTGATCGACCGGCGCGGCATCACGCCGTTCGTGACCTTCACGACGACCGAGACGCCGCCCAGCCAGGCGGCCAACAAGCTGCTGCTGGACGCCAAAACCCGCCCGAGCTGCGGCTTCTGCAACAGCACGAACCTCGTGTGGGTGCTCAAGTGCGCGTTCTGCGGGTGCGCGCGCATGGGCGACGCGCCGCGGCTCAAGTATCTCATCGACATGGTGCTCAGCGTGAACCCGACGCTCACGGCGCAGGAGGTGCGTACCCCATAATCACAGCGATGGGGGACAAGAGCCACGCGTACACTGATGCCTCGTTTCCGTTCTGTAGCTCGCGAAACGCGTGCTGGACTTTGCCAAGTTCGACCACGTGGCCATGAAGGTGGAGGAGAAGTTCAAGCAGGCGAGCCTCGTGCGCGCCAAGGCCGCAATCATGATGATGAGCCGCACGATCAACATGCTACGCGCGCAGACCACGCGCATGATCTTCAATGCCTGGCGCGGCAACAACGCCGTGCAGGCGAGCCACGACGTGATCATGCACCGGCTCATCAAGATCAAGGACATCCAGGTCAAGGCGCGCAGCAAGGGGCAGGTTTTCCAGGTGTGGCGCGCGTACGTCGACCGTGTGGCCGAGGAGCGCTCGCAGCGGTACGCGCTCGCGTCCCGGCGCACCGACTCGACGCGGCTGCGGCGCATTTGGATGTACTGGCAGACATTCATGCGCATGCGCGCCAAGGAAAAGCTCCACGAGCTCAAGGCGCGCCACGAGGCAGAGCGGTGCGTACGGCAACGGGAAGACGAGTCGGCTGTGGAGACTCACCGCATGTCTGTGACTTGATGACAGCAAGGAGGCCCCGAACGAGTACATGAAGGTGCGATGAACGTCCTGTCAGTTAGCGACGCGAAGAGGAGCTCGGGGATTGAACACGTGGGTTGTTATGTTGCAGGAGATCGAGCGGCTGAGGGAGGCGCTCGCCGAGACGCGCCGCATGGTCTTCGCCGCCACCAACACGATGTTTGATCTGCTCCACCAGTCGATCCGCTTCGCGGACGAAGACGTCCAGAGTGCGTGGTTTGTCATCCCCCGCTAACCGTTATGTGCTAACGTGGATTCGTTATGGTCGAAACAGAGGTACTCCAACTGCGCGAGATGTTCCCAGGCACAGCGGGAGTGTTCTTCGAGTCCGTGTACGGGCACCAGATCCTCGAGGGGCTCAGCAACGGCCACGTCGCGCTGGGCGACGAGTTTGGCGGCAACGACGCGGCCGCTGACGAGATGATGCGGAAGGCACTCGACGCCACGCGCGCCACAGTCGAGAAGATGCCGCCGGCCGAGAGCCTCATCCAGTGGATGAACTTCCAGCGGCAGCGCGCGAGCGCGATGGCCCATGCGGCCGTGGCGGCCGTGAAAGACGCCAAGGGCGGCGCCCAGGCGCCAGCCAAACCCAAACCCAAGGACAAGAAGAAAGACGCCAAAGAGATCAAGGGCCTCCAGGACCTGCGCACCAACATCAGCAGCCCCGCGGTGATGCTCAAGCTGCTGTGCCACGCGTCGCCCGAGGCGCGCGCCGAGTACCAGCGGTTCCGCGCGACGGAGTCGGCGTCGCTGGTCGCGGCGATCGCGGCCGAGAACTCGACGACGTCCACGACGCTCACGCCGGCGGCGCAGGTGCAGCTCAAGGCCTACTTCAAGATCATGGGCCGCGTGCTCCAGCTGCCGGCCGACATCATCACCAAGGACGCGTTCGTGCTCAACGACTTTGACTCGCTCTACGCGTTCGCCGTGTACCTGTTCACGTTCCACCCCAACTACACCGCGCCCGGGCTCGCGCTCTCGCCGCGGTACCACCTGAGCTTCCAGTTCCTCGCGCCGCAGTGGGACAAGATCCAGGCCAAGCTCACCGAGGACCAGTTCGACCCGTTCGCGCAGCAGCAGTTCTACATCTTTTTGGCCAAGATCAAGCGCGTGAACAAGCAGTTTGTGCGCTTCGAGGCGATCTGCCGCGCCGTGGACCAGATCGCGCAGTGGCACCAGCTCGCGACGCTGCGCGATACGTACAACGACTTTACGCGCCGCGCGCTCGCCAAGGACTCGAACATCTCGGTGGCGCTCGAGAAGGAGACGCTCGCGGCCTGGGTCACGCTGCCGCCCACCAAGCTGCTTGGTTTGTGCGAGAACGAGGACGAGCTCCAGCTTATTGAGGGCGTGTTCAAGGACAACGTGCTCGAGCTCACCAAGATCTTCCGCATCTACGGCAGCGGCTCGGGCGGCAAAGGCATCCTCGAGCAGGAGTTCCTCAAGGTCATGACCCGCGCCGGCGTGACCGACAAGAAAAATATCCTACGGTCTCACTTGCAGCTCATCTACCAGCAAGCGCGGCAGCCAGCACCGCCGCCGTCGGCCGCGGGCTCGGCGCCCTCCTCCTCTTCCACCTCCAGCGCCAGTCCCGCGAGCTCGAGCAGCAGCCCGGGGGTGGCGGTGGTCACGTCGTCGGCCACTACGGACGACACCGACGACGACGGCGGCGTCGAGGACCGCGGCGCGACGCCCAACGAGTTCTTCGAGGCGCTGGTGCGCGTCGCGCACCACAACTACCAGAAGCGCAAGATCAGTAGCGACGCGCCGGGCCTGGCCGGGGCAGCCACACCCGGCAGCTTCACGCTGGCGAGCCCCGTGGGCTTCGTGTCCACTACGACGCTGCTCGCGCAGGTGACCGAGCTGGTCGTGGACAAGGTCGCGCCGCTCGCCAAGAAGTTGCAGGAGCAAGGGCTCATGTTCAAGAAGCAAATGGTGCACCCGGACGTCCAGTACGTGTGCAAGGCCCAGGAGAAGCGCCTCAAGCGCGCGTTCCTCGCTTACTCGCAAAAGAACAAGAACCCGAGCTCGCGCGGCAAGCTCATGGACCTGGGCGACTTCGAGACGCTGCTCAAGGACAAGCGCCTGGTGGACGCGCTGTTCCCGCACGGCAAGATCAAGCAGCTCGCGGCGTTCGTGCAGCAGGACGGGGACCTCTCGGGCGGTGGCATCGGGCTCGACACCGACGCCGAGTTCGTGTTCGCCGAGTTCGTCGAGGCGCTCGCGGCCATCGCCGTCTTCCGCAACGCCAACCCGTACCTGCCGCTCTCGAAAAAGCTAGAGCTCTTCTTTGAAGAGAATTTCTAAGGTTACCATGCATCTCACCCACTCTCGGTCACCGCCGTGGCGAGCCCTACTTCCACGATGCGGCAGTCGACGACCGTCTCCTTGCCGATCGACACGCCCGGGGCCAAGAACTTTTCAATGTCGCCGCCCTCTTCAAAGCTGCCGGGCCAAAAGTAGCTCGCCGTGTGGCTCGTGCGCAGCCACCCGAGCTGCTTGAGCGCCGCGGCCGCGAGGCTCGAGCAAAAGTACTTGCGCGGGGACTGCTCCGCGTCCGAGTCGGTCTTGGTGGGTGACGGCAGCATGTCGCCCGTGGACAGCCGCCGTGTTAGCGCCGGTTGGCGCCGCTCCGCGGCCGAGTCGAGTTGCGAGGACCGGCGATGGCTGTGGCTGTGGCTGTGGACGGGGCTCGAGGTGGCCGACAAGGACGTCTCCGTGGGCGTCAAGCTCAGGCGCTCCGACTCGGCGCGCGTTTGCAGGATGCCGAGGATGCTGTACGGGTTGCCATCCACGCGCTTGACGAACTGGAGCAGCTTCTCGAGCGTCTCGGGTGTGCGCGGGGCCGCAATGCGTCGCACGACGATGGTCTTGGAGACCTCCCGGGAGTAGGCCATGAGCCGCGCCTTGAGCGAGTACACCTGGATACCCTCGCCGGTGGCCTCGAGGATGCGCAGCAGGTTCCGTGAGGCGCCTGGCACGACGATACCGATGTGGTCGTACTTGGCGCCCGTGACTTTGCGTTGCAGCACGCTCGCGCCGAAGCGGCAGGAGAACAAAATGATGTCGCCGTAGTCGAGCCCGGCATGGAGCGCGGTCACGTGGATCACGCTCTTCTCGTTCTTACTCAGGTCGCGGTCCCGCGAAGTGGACACAACCCCGAGGAACGACAGCACGAGCACGTCGAGGCTCAGGTGCGCGTG
Organism: Pythium folliculosum; assembly: GCA_023336295.1. Taxonomy (NCBI): domain Eukaryota; phylum Oomycota; class Peronosporomycetes; order Pythiales; family Pythiaceae; genus Pythium; species Pythium folliculosum. The sequence continues at coordinate 41,640 of JAADWV010000192.1, forward strand.
GTCCACGAGCGCGCGCGTGTACTGCTCGAGCTGAAGGCGCCGCTTGTGGACGAACTGACCCTCGAGCGGCGTGAACACGTGCTTGGACGGCAGCTTGGGCAGCGCGCAGCCCGGGTACTTGTCCTTGAGCTCGTGGTGGAGCTTGTGGAACTCCTTGAAGCGGCGCTGCACCTGCCAGTTCATGTCGTTGAAGTGGACGTCGATGACGTAGGCCGTGTAGGACTTCTGCGAGAGGTCGCTCACTTTGTTCTTGGTCGCCGAGATCGAGAGCTGGATGGTCGGGAAGGGCATGGCGCTCTGCGACTCGAGGCTCAGTGCGATCGTCCGGATCTTGGGGCCGTGCTTGATGTAGTGGCTCAGCGGCTGGTGCTCGTCTTTGAGCCAAACGTCGGCGCCGCTCGTGAAGCGCAGCACAAAGTGGTCGGCGTCGTGGCGCAAAAAGTCCTGGAGCGCCGCGAACTCGTGGTCCGCGAGGTGGTTCGAGGACTACACAGACAACGCCAATGCATACGTAAGCCCTCAAATACACTGACTGATCAAGCCGCCTAGAGTACCCACCTCACGCATCGCGTCGTGGACTCTTATTCTGAGCTCCTCGAGCGCGCGCAGTTTGATGTGGTGCAGCGGCTTCTCGAGGCGCAACGACCGACTCAGCGGAATTGAGACCGATATTCTACAAGCAGCGATAAAGGGGAGTGAGTGCCAGTCCACCAATCATTACTTCTGACGCCACCGCATCTGCGACGTACCCTTTCCCGTTCGCGTCGGTCACCGAGACCTCGGCGGTCGCGATCGGCGGCGAATTGCGCCGCACGGCGCCAACGGGCGTGGGCTGGAGACTGCAGAACTGCTCCACGGACATGTCGCTGGCCACGCTGTCCGAGTCGCAGTCCTCCGAGTCACTCGCCGCGAATCGGAGGAATGCTGTAGGTCACAAGCAGAACAAGAAAGCAGGCGTGAGTGATCGCCCTTCATCGTCTTCATCCACAGCAGACAATCCTGACGACCTTCCGTGTGGCCACTGCGTCGGTGCCTCGACCCGGAGCCGCGCGTGGACGCGAGTTGCTTGGCCAGTAGCAGCGCGCGCATCCACTCGACACGGTCGCTCTCTGTAAACGCCTCAAAGCGGACCGCCGTGGTGATGACGCTTGACGCTGTCCCTCCAGTCCCGTCGCTCTCGCCGCGCCGCACGACCTCGATCGTGAACGGCCAGTGGGTTGCGTCCGCCGCCGTGTCCTCGCTCCGCAACAAATCGATGTCCGCGACGCGCAGCATCTCGGTCCACGCGACTTTGCCCTCGGCGCTGGCGACGACCGCGTCTGTGTCGTTGGTGGCGTCGGCGTCTGCGATTGTTGGTGGAGGCGGCGATGGTGTTGCCACGAGACCGAGCGCCTGGCTGAACAGCGCGACATGGCGCTTCTCCCAGCGCGTCTCCACGCACACGCGCAGCGCGCCCTGGTAGAGGCTGTTGGCCAGTGCCACGGTCGTGGCCATGGTGTGATGGATGGAGGCGGAACGGAATGCGGTGGTGCCTCCTCGGTCTCCGCCCGAAATTGGCCTGGCCGACAACTCAGATGGATAACCCATGCACCCAAATAACATGGGTAATGACTCAGATATCTGAATCTGAGTAACTACCGCTTCCATCAAGAGCAGCTGGTCGACTTGGTCTCACCTTGTTTTGTGATTCGTCTCCGTGTTCCCGCCAAAAGGTTGCAATAATTCCGCCACGAGCAGAGGCCACGCACAGCACACCACCATGACGACCGACGCGCCGACGCCGCCCGCGAACCTCCAGCGTCTGCAGCTGCTGGGCAGCGAGGCGCCGCCCAACTGCCTGAACGACGTGCCCGTGATGATCGGCATCGACGAGGCTGGCCGCGGGCCCGTCATGGGCCCCATGGTCTACGGCGCCGCGTACTGGCCCGTGGCCGACAACGATGCGATGAGCGCGCTGGGCTTTGACGACTCCAAGGCGCTCAGCGCCGAGAGCCGCGAGGGGCTTTTCGAGAAGATGAAGGCCAATGGAGAACTCGGGTACGTTGTCTATTGACATGAGTCGTTGGTTGAGTCGTATACTCAAAGATGATTTAGATGGATCGTGCGCATGATCTCGGCGGCCGAGATCTCGAACCACATGCAGCGCCAGACGAGCAACTTGAACGAGATCTCGCGCAGTGCCGCCGTGCAGCTGATCAAAGAGATCCAGGCCAAGGGCGTCAAGGTGAAGCAGGTCTTTGTGGACACTGTGGGCGACCCGAAGTGGTACGAGACCTACTTGACCAAGTACTTCAACGGCACGATCCAGTTCCGCGTCGAGAAGAAGGCCGACAGCCTTTTCAAGGTCGTCAGTGCCGCGAGTATTGCAGCCAAGGTCACGCGCGATCGCATTATCTCGGACTGGGAGTGGGAGGCGCCGTCGCTAACACTATCACGAGAGTTTGGCTCGGGGTACCCGAGCGACCCGCGCACTAAAACGTGGCTCATCGAGAACGTGGACCCGGTCTTCGCGTTCCCCAACATCGTGCGCTTCAGCTGGGGCACAATCGAGCCTTTCATCGCAAAGGCCGTGCCGGTGGACTGGCCGTACGAATGCGAGTTGGAAAAGGTAGGACCAAAGTGGATGCCCCGTGGGACTGAAACCCCGATGAGCTCACAGTTGTGTTTCTCCATAGGCGAGTGCTCCGGCAGGAACGCAGGCGATCACGTCGTTCTTCCAGGCGTCCGCCCAAGGATCCTCGGGGAAGTCGACCGCACCGGCGGTGCGCTCCGAGTTCTTCAAGCAGCGGCAAATGCACGACGTCACCGACTTTTAGAGATGAAGAGGTCAAGTTGTTGATACACATGTGACTTTTATTTGGATTGGGGTTTGTGATACTGTACAGATGAGGGTGGTTCTCCCTCCCATCTAGGCTTACATATTGGGTTCACGACATACAGAGCAGTAGACAGCAGCGGCTGGCGGAATACCTCGTCCTCCTTCCACCATTGCAGTTCCACTTGCTGCTTGTGGTAGAAGGAGATCCCTAGTTTCATGCCTTGACCGCCACCGTCTTCTTGAGCGAGAAAAACTTGAGCTTGCGGCTCGCGTGCTGCTGCTTCTTCTTCATGCTGGGCGACAGGCGGCACTCGTCAAACTCCTCGAACTCGGACAGCGTCGAGTGGCTGTCCGTGTCGCTGAGCATCGAGACGTCGTCGGCCGAGTCCATGACGGGCTCCTCGCAGCGCTCCATCACTTCATCGTCCTCGTCCTCGTCCTCGTCGTCACAGTCCTCAAACTCTTGGTCGTCCTCGAGCACGGTCTTGAGCGTGCCGCACTGGTTCACGACCGCGCGGTCGCTCGGCGTGAGCTTGCACTGCATGATCGGGTTCGGGAACGCGTACGCCGAGCAGTGGAGCGGGTTCTTGACGATCGAGCTGCCCAAGAAGCCGCGCAGGATCGAGACGCCAATGTCGCTGATGTGCTTCTGCTCGAGGTAGCCCTGGCTGATGAGCACGCGGTGGAGCATGACGAGGTACTCGAGGAACGCGGTGCAGCGGTGCTGCACGACCTGGCCCGTGTGGGACCGGATCTTGTGCTTGCGCGGGAAGTAGAGCTCCGAGACCATCTCCTCGAGCTTGGGGAACACGGCCTGGAACTGCTCAAAGTGCTCGATCGTGAGCTGGCGCAGCATGAGGAAGTCCGAGTAGCGGCGATGGACGACCCAGCTGCGGCCCGTGATCGCGTTCTGTACGTGCACGGCGTAGAGCGTGTAGCTCTTGCGGTCCGTGGCGCTCTTGGCCACGACGGGCTTGACGTTGTAGATCGCGATCGAGCCCATGGAGAGCATGGATCGCTCCACGGCCGTGCCGCCCATGACGAGCGGCCGCTTGTCCGTGCAGCCGTACACGCTGCTGGCCTTGACGATGAGCGTCGAGAGCCGCGGCGCCGGCGACGCGTTGTCCGCGGCGGCCGAGTCGTGGCGCGGACGCCGGAGAATGGACACGCGCGAGGCCATACTGGACGAAGAGTTGATGGATCTATAGAGATGGAGGCTGCGTCCTCTCGGCGTCGGAACCAGTTGTGAGCGGAACGGTTCCTTGGACGGAGAGCGGAGATGATGCCGCCGATGATGATGGTGGCCGCCGCAAGGTCGAGCCGGTGATTGTTGGATTGTGGAGTGTTCTGTGCGGACTGTACTGCCGGCCAGTTGAATGGCAGCTGGCTCGGCGCTGCACCCCGCTCCCTCAACCCAACGCCAGACTGCCAGGAGCTCTCCGGCGAGTGCCGCTGATCCACTCGCGACTGTCCAGGAGGGCGAGGCGGTCCCGGCTCTGCGCGCGGCCAGCTGGCGGCTCGTCTTCTGAATGGATCATGCTGATTGGTGGTTTGTAGATGGAAGGATGTTTGATTGGTGGAAAAGCTGCGTGCGATGGCGATGCGTCGCGATCCGACTTCTGGCGCAAGTTGAACGAGCGCTCGCCATGTTGTGCGCCGCGTTGGGATGTTGGGGACGGCGGCGCGTCGCATCGTGCGGGAGGTGTTGTATTTGGACAGAGAGAGAGGGAGTATGGCCGACCGATGGAAAGTTGCCAACATCATGTTGGATGCATTGGGAGGGAGCAGCCATCGGCCGATCTCAAAACGGCACCCGACTCACACTAACAGAGCGAAATGGATAAAAATACTGTACGTACGAGCCTCCCCACTGCCTGCGAGTCCATGCGTTCCATCGGCCCGAACCCACTTCGTGGCCACACAAAAACGAAGAACAGTGCAGAACGAGCCGCGTTGGACAGCGACGGATAGGAACTGTGACTTGGCGATCTTCTGCGAACACTGCCTTTAGGTGCGTCCGCCGCACTCTGATATGTTCGCTTGCACAAAACAAAGCGTTCACCATCAGTGGGGATGCGGCAGCTGAGCTGCGGCGCTGATGTGACGCATTTCCAGTCGGGGGAATTGCGGTTCTTTCGTTTATTAGTGACCTTCCAGTTGGTTTTCTCATTTTCGACTGTTCCGTGTTGGTCTGGAGTTTGCCAAGCGTGATGATCCATCCAGTTAGACTGCCACGCCTTTGCCATGGGGATGTTATCTCGGTCACAGTGGAGCGGAGTCCACTTGGTTTCTGTGAACGGGTGGGGTACAGTACCGTACCGACGGCACCTTGGTATTCCCGACCGCATGGAGACCGAGAACCACCACCAGCCACATAGCGCGATTGCGGAATGGTCACCGAGATACACTTGGGCGAGAAGACCGGATGTGTGTCTCCCATAGTATTGTGACGGAACCGAGTCGGCGATCAATCTCGCTCCCATGTAAAAGGACTGCTGGGTGTGAAAATGAGCCCCGGATAGTTAGTTTGTGACTGTACCTCCATTTGTGCCACGCATGACACGCAGCAAACCGCCCTGGGGTGCTGTTTGGGGATGAAGTCCCAGAACTCACTCCTGGACCAGGAGTGATCGATCACCAGGAGTCCCTTTGATCCTACTGCAAAGCAACGACAGTCGCTGTGGAAGAGCGCTCGCCCAGATTCGAACAAGCTCTTCGATTCACGATCGGGGTCTAAACGTGGTCTCCTCGACCTTGGATCGTGCGGTTGACACTTGCCAGAGCGCTCGTTGACCAACCAACGGACGACACGGCGATGCCATGCCACGGCCATCATGGCGTGCGCGGCAGTAACTCGTCGGTGTCACGCCCGCTCTGAACAGTAGTCCACGCTTTGGTCTCCTAGAGTCTAGACTCACGGCACGAGCGCCAACATCCAGAGGCCGTTGGCAGAGAGATGGGTACTGTCCCACCGTCCGCGATGTCATGACACCGTCATGACGGCGACGCCGAGTGATCGTGCCCAAACGATCTTCCTGCAACTCCACGATGACCTTTCGTGCTCTCGTACGATTCGAACACAAAATGTTACAAGGGGTTACGATTACGATGCGTACCCTTAGTCTTATCGGGTCAGGTTCAACCCGTCAAACCAGTTCAACCCATGGGTTTCGGGACCGTCACTCCTGTTGGCGCCAAGAACGTTTGGCGCGGGCAACTTGGGCGGGAGGAGAAACCTCAAGGGAACGAAGATGGCGCTGGGCGTGAAGGAGAGCGTGAGCGGCAAGACGTTCCCGTTGAGCGGCGACGACGGCGAGGAAGTGCGCGTGTGCGGCGGCAAGGGCGCCGTGTACCTCAGCGGCGCGCAGGTGGCGCTGCGCTGCTGCGCCAAGGCCACGATCGTGGTCACGCGCAAGCTCAAGCAGAGCGTGCTGCGGCAGGGCGACGTCGGGCTGCTGGACGTGCGGTGCGGACTCTGTATGGAATCTCGGTCTCCGTTTCTGGACGCTGGACTGACGGAGGCGTTTGTTTGTGTGTTAGTGATGTGTTCTACGCGAACGGCACGCTGACCAAGTACGAGGTCGTGGACCTGGACGCCCACCACAAGGTCACGATGGGCGCGGCGACGAGCGCGACGACGACGGTGACGGCAGCGGCGGCGGCAGCGCCTGTTGTTCGACCGCCGGTGCAGACCAGCGCGACGCCGCCGACGACGAAAAGTGGTGTGACGACGGTCGCGGGCATCCGCGTGCAGGCGACGCGGTTGGAAGGCGCGTCGACGCTGACCACGTCGCGGTTCTTTTCGAAATCGAATGGAGCGGCGTCAACGTCATCGGCGTCGACGTCGTCGTTGGCGCGGTTGGCAGCTGGGCCGTCGGCGGTGAAACGCGTAGAACGACAGCGCAGCCCGCAGGACGTGGCGGACCCGGAGGTCGCCCCGAAGACGACCAACAAGCGCAACATGGTGGAAATTCTCGACGACGATTTCAGCGATGCCGAGGAAGAAACCAAGGACGAGGAGGCGGCGACGCCTGTCAAGCCGCGTGCCAAGAAGTCGCGTATTATTGTGGAATCCGAGGATGACGATGATGAAGAAGACACCAACGATGCCGTGGTGGCGAACTCGGATGTGTCGTCGCCCGGAGACGAAGATGACGTCTACATGCACGAGCTCAAGCTCAAACAGGAGAAAACAGGCGCCAAACCGAAGTGGATGGAAGCGTTCGGTCTCAACGGGAAGAGCAGCAGCGACGGGTGGTACAGTGCGCGTGATCGCAAGGACAAATCTCGATCTTCCTCATCAAACCTCCCCAGCAGGAAGACCAAAGATCGAGATGCGGCACCGTCAAAATCGCGACGTCAGTTCTCCGGCTATGATAACGACGAAGACGATGTTGATGCAAGTCACACCACACGATCACATGATGAAGTCAGCCAATTACTGCGTGACTGTGAGCGTATCGCCGAGAAACTGCGTCGGTCCATCAAGAGCTGGTCCAGCAACTCAACCGCGGGTTCGAAGTCTCCTTCCACGAACGAGGAAGCTGAAGATGAGACCCACATTTCATTGTCTCATATCAACTCTGAAGCTGGCGCGGTTGGGAACCGGGTTGTCACGCAAGCAGACATTCCTGACATTTGTGAAACTCTCGAGCTGAAGCCTTACCAGACAGTCGGGTTGAACTGGTTGCTCCTACTCTGTGACAACGGCGTGTCAGGTGTGCTTGCTGACGAGATGGGGCTCGGAAAGACTGTTCAGACAATTACATTTCTCCTGCTCATGCACGCACTCGCCAAGACAAAAGACGCAGTCAAGTACGGCGGTCCTCACATTGTTGTAGTACCTGCCAGTGTGCTCAACAACTGGAAGCGCGAGTTCGCGTGGATCGCTCCCAAGCTACGGATTGTTGTCTACCACGGTAGCAAAGATGTCCGCATGGACATGCAAGAATCGTTGACTGTTGACGACTTCGACGTGATCCTCACGACTTACACCTACTTCGAGCGAGACACATGCCAAGATGATCGGAACTTTCTCCGCTCGTTCAAGTTCGGCTACATGATTCTTGATGAAGGGCACAGTATCAAGAACTCAAAAACGTCTCGTTTTCGAAGAATTTCGGCGATGCGTACGAGGAATCGCCTGGTGCTGAGCGGTACGCCGATCCAAAACAACCTCAACGAACTGTTGGCGTTGCTGAGTTTCTTGATGCCGAAAATGTTTGACCACGGCTCCGATGAGCTTCTCTCCTTCTTCGATGGCGCGGAGGACAAGAAGACCGCGAAAGTACGCAAGATTCTTGCCCCCTTCGTGTTGCGCCGAGAAAAGAAGTACGTCTTGACGCAGCTGGTTCCGAAGACTGTCGTGGTTGAGATGGTGAAGTTTGAAGGGGATCAGCGCAAAGTTTACACAGAACTGGTTGAATCTGTCATCAAGCAGAAGGAGGCTAATGCTGCGCGCAAGGCGGAAGACAAAGAGCGGAAAATGAAAAACTCTTCCAGGTCTGATCGCCAGGTTCAGAAACTTCTTGGCGAAGTCGATGCTGTTGGAGCAAAGCGGACGGAGACAACGAGCGACGTCGCAATCTTCACTCAGTTGCGGAAGGCTGCCAACCACCCAGTGTTGCTTCGAAACCACTACGTCTCAGACGAAGTTTTGGACACGATGACTCGTTGTCTGCATCGGGCAGAGGCTTTCGGTAACCAGTGCTCTTTGAGCATGGTGCGCAAGGAGCTCGAAAGCTACTCGGACTTCGAGTTGCACGATCTCTGCGTGCAGTACGGGGGGAACGAGGAGCTACGGAAACTGCAGCTTCCGATGGAAACGATCCTCCGGTCGGCCAAGTTCGATTATTTGCGCGGTCTTTTGCCAAAACTCAAGGTCGATGGTCATCGCGTTCTGATCTTCTCCCAGTGGACCAAGCTGCTCGATCTTCTGGAAGTCCTCATGAGCCACATGGACTATCGCTACTTGCGATTAGACGGCTCCACTGAAGTCGCAGAGCGCCAAGGCCTCATCGACTCGTTCAACCAAGACAAAAACCTTTTCGTCTTTCTCCTTTCGACTCGCGCCGGTGGTCTCGGAATCAACTTGACGGCAGCAGACACTGTGATTCTTCACGATTTGGATTTCAACCCGACCAACGATGAACAGGCTTGTGATCGGTGCCATCGCATTGGCCAGACCAAACCCGTCACCATCTACAAGTTGGTTTCTGAAAACACGGTCGATCATGACATTTTTAAGCTTGGCGAGTCGAAAACGCAGCTAAACAACGCAGTGCTGGGCAAGCTGAACGCCCACAACCCCGGCAACCAGAAGTCGAGCGAGAACGTGACCGTGGAGATGATGCTGGCGTCGGTGCTGTCTTCATACAAAAAAGAATAGAATGCTGAGGATATCCCCCTTCGATAATGGCCAAGTTCCATCCAGTTGATCGCGCTCACCATTTCAAGAGCATCGCATAAAACTTATATTCTGACGTGGTTCTATTTGGAATGGTTGTCTTGTGAGGTCGCACGAGCGTAGGCACTGGAAGCAGTCCGAGTATCTGCAGCAGGTATGTACTATGATGGCACAAGGAGTCAGTTCGTGTGGTTCAACGAGCTTTCATAGGTCAAGGGCCCATACTATTGATCGCGACTCGCGTCTCGTCATCTCCTCGTCTTCTTCCGCCAACGGCGTGATCCCCGGCTCCTCCGACTCCAGACCAAAGTTGATGGTGTTCCTGTACTGGTCGTCGTCGTCGTCGTCATCGAAGTCCGGATCCTCATCCGACGAATCCTCGGCGTTGTGCTGGATCCGGCGGCTCAGTCGCTCGGTCGTTCGCTTGATCTCGTTGACCATGTTGGTGATCTCCAGCAGCGCGTTCGGGATCATATCCTTCGAGATCTCGGCCTTGCTCAGCTTCCTCGAGACCGCGTCGAGCTGGCTGGACTGTCGCGTCAGATTCTGGGACTCGCCCGGCTGCGGCGACGCGTCAACGCTGCGACTGCTGCGATTACTGTGGTCTGGCTCCAGCTTGAAGAGAGCCGAGCCGCCCGCAAACGATCCATCCAGCGCATTCTCGTTCCGGGATGCCGAGGCAACGGGGCGAGACCGCGACGCGCCGCCGCTTCGGCTCGACGGAGAAATACCGGTCAAGCCGAGGCGAGTGATCCGACGCGACATGCGTCGCGCTTGATTGCTCGACGCCGCGCGGTCTGCGATTTCCTTCAGCTTGTCGCCGAGCTTTTTCGCGCGGTAGATTGTACGCAGCGACACGGACATACGTCGCGCTTTGAGCGATTTCTCCACAACCATATTGAGCTGGTTCTGGATCTTGATCTTCTCGGTCGGCGACTGGATGTTCATGTTGTCGAGTTGGCGCTTGATCACGGTACGTTTCATGCGTTCACCGAACTCTGGGTATTCGGCCACGATTTCGTTGAACGAGTGCTTGCTCAGCACGTTCAAGTCGCAGATATTGACGGCCTTGACCGTGTTGGTGCGGCGCACGTCGATGACCAGTGCCGTTTCGCCGAAAAAGTTGCCGTCGCGCAGGTAGATGCGCTTCTCTGGGTTGCCCGGCTCCGGAATGAGGATCTCAACGAGTCCTTTGCGCACGATGAACATTTCCTTGCCGATGTCGTCAAAGTAAATGATCGTGTCTCCGGGCAGGTACACCGCCGTCTCCAGGGCCATGCACACTTTGCCCAGGAAGCGGGCGTCCGAGCCAGCGAAGAATGGCACGGTCTTGACGAGGTCTTTATAGAGATGCAGCGCGATGGTCATCCGCAGGGTCTTGGAGATGCCGGGCTGGTTCAAGAGCATCATGTCCGAGTACGCGCGTTGCTGCGTCATGGAAAAGTATCGGATCATTAGACCTGAGAAGGCTCTTGGAAACAAGGGGAGGCCTCAAGTGGAACTCACGTTGATCCAGAGATAATCGTAGTTTCGCCGGACACGGTGCTGGGGACAGAAATCTCGGAGAGGTCAAGTACTGGTCGTGTGATCCGTGGGTATTCATACACCATACCTGTAGGTCCTCGGGCAGCTCGTAGTATCGCATCTCAGCGGTGATGATGTCCATGCGATTGCGGAACTGCGCGCTTAGCTGGTCCCAGCTCATAATTAGCGCCAAAATGTTCCCGAAGAAGAACGACGTGACGACCATGCCCAGCATGAACACGAAGATGCTCATCACGTAGAGCTCCACGCTCGCCTCGCGGTGCGGGTCCACGAGGCGTGAGATCGACGCGTACCCGGTGCTTTCCGTGATGCCGAGGAACATGATCACGATGTTTTGCATACTTTGCACGTACATCGCTGGCATCTACAGTGAGTAGCACACGCGTTAGCGAATCTCGCTCCAAGGCACTTTTGTTGGATCGATAGAACACGCACCTCGGAGTTGTCACACGTCGGCCTCCCTTCCGCGTCAAAACAGTCGTTGAAGAGACTCACCCACAAGCACCTATAGCGAATCCACCACTCGAAGCGACATTAGTATCGCCCAAACGGACACCACGACACTCCCATACGCCGTACGCACGTAAAGAAGTGCAGCGCCATGATCATGGCCACGAAGCTCAGCGCGAGGTTGTAGTACTTGGCGTACTCGCGCAGGTACTTGAGCAGACGACCGATGCGCAGTAGCTTGGGCAGCTTCTGGAGCTTGACCATCTTGATGGACTTTCGCGCGGTGTTCTGCACAAAGAGCGCGAGCGGGAAGTTGGAGATGAGGTCGATGATGAACCACCGATGCAAGTACCGACGCATGACGATGCGGCTGTCCATGATGACCTCGCCGTTCGAGAACACGCCCGTGCGCATGGTCACAAACATATCTATGAGGTAAAACGGAAACAGGGCTCAGCTATCCAGTTCGCCCAGGAAGCGATCGGATGTTGCGCACACGACGACGTAGTACGCACCGACGATAAAGTAAATGTCGACGATCGTGTCGACGATGTACCGGTCGCCCCACTCGACGTAGTTGAAGCCGATCGCGAGCGGCACGACCACGCACACGTACAGCACGCAGCACGCCGTGAGGACGTCCCAGACACGGCGGAACTTGGAGTTGGGGTGGATCATGTAGCGACTCGAGCCGCGCTTGGCGTCGTGGTAAATGTCGATCACGTCGTCGCGCGGATTCATCGCGCGCGCGAGCACCGCTGCCTTGCCCAGCAGTCGCCACGCGCGTCGCGTGGCCGTTGGGCGCCGTGCACTCACGGTACTGTCGAGCTTGTCGAACGCCGACTTGAGCGGGTCTTCGCCGTGCGGCACGAGGCCCGGGATCAGCCGAAGGCTCGGGGGCGGGCCCGAGGCGCGCGCGACGCTCGCCATGGTCACGGCGTGCTTGGCCTCGACCTCGGACGCCATCGCCTGCGCGTCGTCGCGGTTCGCCATCGCCGCCGACACCTCGCGCTCCGAGCCCGGGTGTACGCGCGTCATGCTGGCCGCTGCGAGCGTGGCCAGGGACGAGAGAACGAGCCAACACTCGACGGCTTGGCTCTCCCGGTGCTGCAAGCGAGCGACCGTTGGAGGCTATGGTTTCCTCGCTGGAGCTGACGAGGCTAGGCCAGCGCAGACACATTTAGACGGTCCTGACCGCCGCCTATTTCGGGGCGCTCGCAGTACAACCACCTGCGCGAAACGGACCCGGCCGGCCAAAAATACAACTGCGGCAGTCGCGCACCGGCAAGCGCAACAGGCAGAACAGCGAGTTCGCGAACATGCGGTTGATACGGCGGCGAGCGCGCTCGGCTTCAACACCTGGAGTGCCCCAAGGTCGTGGGCCGCTTCTCCTGCCTCGCCCGCTCCCTCCACAGGGCGGCAGACCAGACGGTACACTACGCGGCACAGTACACGACGCAGACGCGGAAAGGTCGCAGGCGGGAGGGATCAAGGCGCCTCCTAATATGCGCGGAGCGGCGCTTGGCGTGCGTCAGGTGTGGCTCTTGGGTTCTCTGATCCTCAAGTGTGGGGTGGGGCTCTGCGCCCTTTCAGGATCTCGGTTGGCACAGTACTGTCAATTCCCTGAATAGAGAGCTTTGCCGCCGTGCAGTAGTTTTCCGGGCTGAATATTGTGAATTTCGTCCAAGCTTTCCAAATCCCGGTCATTTGCCTCTTCATGCGGAAATGTCCACCACACTTTCCATTGGTTGAAAATAGGCCACTACCCTTGCCCTATTCGATTTTAACCCTAACGCGATAACCATGTGGTGCCCTCCCATTTTTGTATCGGAACTACAACAGGCGGACATTTGATCCCGGCGATTGAAAAATCGCCGATGGAAATCTCAAGCAAAAGTCACAATACTAGAAACCATCGATAGATCGCTGGTTTAGGGCGTTTCGAAATAGAGTGGACCACTCAATTCCGTCACCCCTCACGAGACCAATCGCTTCTGGTAGGCGTTCCAGAACGTGACAAATACTGTGCTGAGATCTCAAAACCAGGTGTATTCTCTACCGAGGAGAACCAGACCCACAAGCCGGCGAGGACCCAGGGCTGAATAAAATACGCAGAAAAGTTTCGTGCTGGCGGAAAATTTCGCGGTGAGGTTATCACCCGCCCACCACACCAGAGGACCTGGGACGGGGAGGAACCACATTGTGCAAGAAGGGGGGGGGGGGGCGG
>JAADWV010000193.1:0-55064 GCA_023336295.1 Pythium folliculosum
CTGCTCCGTGGCGTTCTTGTCGCGGCTGTCGAACGTCGAGAGCTCCATGCCGTGGTGGAACCACACGGTGAGAGAGATGATGGAAATGATCATCACGGCCGCGAAGGCCGCGAGGCGCGTGCGGCGGATCGCGAGTCCGAGCGTGATGGGCTCGGTGTCTTCGCCGTTTGGTGGGGCAACGCCGTCGACTCGCTTGTCGACCTCGCTCTGCATGGTCTCTCGAACGGACTCGATCTCACCGCGTGGCGAGAGGGTCGGTCGACAGGTCGTGGGCAGGTCCACGGAGGCGGCATCCGTGGGCGCCGCGCCGAGCTTGTGGTAGGTGGACTGCGGGTCCATCGTGTAGATGGAAAAAATGAGAATGGCCAAGTCGTCGAGTGGGCCACTCGACGACTTGGCCATTCTCAGTTTTGCCACTCGGAGTGGCTGGCCTCACGGACGCCCTCGCTCAGCGGTGCGCCGTCTACACGACCACTGCCGCCGGTCGACGGGCCGACGCGACCCACCCAACGCTCGACGGTCGAGAGTTGGGTGGCGAAAACCACCGAGCGATGGCCACATCGGATGGATATCTCTTCGTGCCAGAAAGAGAGATGACCCAAAAGGGCGAATGAGTGTGTGAGTGAATCACTCAGAGTGATTCGATTCGTGAACCCAAAAATTCACCCAGTGGATCCCTCGGGTGATTTTTTCGAATGCAAATGCACTGTATTTCGAGGTACCGGTACGGACAAAATCAGGGCGCCTCGAGTCGGGGCGCCGACGGATCCACCAGCCTTGTCACCTCATCGACTCGCTGATGAGAGTTGTCGGGAGATTGGTTCGAGTCGCTCGGAGCGTCGCAGGGTCCGACTAGAACTAGGTTTTTAGGTAAAATTGCCTTGTTTGCCGAGGCCTGGGGATCTGTCCATGGAGAGCGGCGGACTGGGTGCCGACACTTTCCCGCATCTTACTCACCATCAAGCGCTTCCTCTTCTTCCACGTCCCAGTCGTCGGCTTCATACACTTCCTGGCGCGCGCCACGCTCGCCGAGCTCGAGTTTCCCCGCGACACGCGCGTGCCGGACGCGTTCAAGCCCGGCGGCGCGCTGTACCCGGCCGAGGAGGACGACCACTTGTTCCCGAACGCGCTGCCCGAGCTCTTTTACGCGCGCGCGGTCGCGGCCAACTACTCTAACGCCGACTTGGACCAGGCCTGGCAGACGTGGCTCCGCGAGACCCGGGACAAGAGCGCCAAAAACAGGCTCCCGGCGTGATTGAGAGCGACGGCAAGCCGCAGTATGTGCCGCTCGCCGTGCGCGCGTGGGAGAAGAAGCCCTAGCGGCGCTACAGGTTCCCCAAGGACAAGGCCTTAAACGGCGTAAGCCACCTCCTCCGCTGGGTGCGCCGGGCCCAGGAGCGCATCACGTTCCTCGGCGACCTCGTGCCAACGAGGGCGAGCTCTTCTTCAAGTACGCGGTCGCGTTCCAGAGCACGCTGCCGGACTCTGTGCTGAACAACTACTCGGAGGCGCTGCTCACCAAGGTCACGATCGCCGAGCGGTACAAGTGGCTCGTGAAGATCTACACGAGCGGAAAAGCCGAGATGAACGTCAACAGTACGACCACGGTGATGCACCGAAGCACCAGCGGCGTAGCGTCTAGTACGCTTTCGCATCCTCCCAAGGTATGTTGTGTCCATAGCCATCTGGTATCCAACATCGAAACGTTTGAGAATGAATCAGGAGCCCGAGGTCTCGAGCGCTAAAGAGAACGTGCTCGAGGATATCGAGGCTCGAGAGACGCTGATCTTACCAGCCGAACGGATGGATGCTGTGTACGCCAGTCGAAGTGGCAATTGTGACGGCGGTACCGCGAGTGTCCAGTGGCAGCCAGCCATCCGCAGATCACAGACCAAAGCCGAGTACGGTTGCAGCAAATTCGCTCTCTTCCCTGTCTCGATACTAACGGACTCGTTGTTACAGTAGGCCGCTCGAGTTTGTCTGGCGTGGTCGCAACTATTTTGTCAAGATGCAGAGCGATGTAGCCGCTCCAGCAGTGCTTCTGGTGCTTCTGGGACGGACTGCGAGCGGATGAATCTCGACCTCGAGCGCAAGCTGGTGAAGTTCATTACGGACGTGGACAGGCCGGCGCAAGTCGGCACGGAGGCACCCAGGTGCGCTTGAAACGTTATTTTGCTCTTCTCGCTGCGGACTTGGAGCCCCACTGATCCATCGTATTGCTCTTCTCGCTGCAGACTTGGAGCCCCACTGATCCATGTTTGTTGGCTGGCTCGCAGTTCCTCCCCATGGAGTTGCCAGCACGCTCGCCGGCGTAATGTGATCGAACAGTGGATACTGTCTCAGTCTCACGTATGTTGAGGTGGAGTTTTATGTTCATAAAGCATGGGCCTCGCGTGGGATCTCTGCTGCACGCGTTCGATTGCACGTGGGACAAGTAAGTCGGCGACTGGACATCACATGGCGCGGCGATGGTGCACGAGACTGTCGCGAGTGCTGGGATGAGTCGATTCCCGAGCAAATGTGTGGCGGAAGACCTCAAAATTTGATCGGACATGGCTAGCGACACGTGGGATATACTCGAAGTCCTCCATGGCGATGTGCCATTAGTATGATAAGTTCTTTTTATCGAAAGTTTTCATTCTGCGGCACTGTGGCGCTCTGTCACTCATCTAGGCGGGGCTAGCGCTGGACACACAACGTCCGAACGACGAACTTACGGCTGACGCACGCGGTTCTTCTTGTTGGACGATTCTGCTGCTTCGCGAGCGCATCATATGAGCTCAGTACACTTGGTACGCAGCTCACGGAGCTGCGTGCTTGCTTGGGCATCATCTGCGTACGCGTTTCGGACATCTTCAACCAAGCGTTCGAGCTGTGGCATGAGTTGCTGCACTCCCAAGTAGCGTCGGTCATGGTCGCCGAGCACGACGCGGTAAGGTCCTTCGTGATGACATCCAGTGTCTGCTTGCCAGCACAAACAATGTTGAGCGGGGTCTCGGTTCCGCGACGATCAACGCCACGAACGTCATTGCGCAACGCGTCTTGCTCGGAAACGAGTGGTCAGTGATCGCCAGCTGGTTCACCATCTCGAACGTCTTCCGGAGTCTGCTAACGAGCTCTTCTGTGTCGTTGATAGCCTCTGTCGTCACGTCTTCACGAGCGTTCTCCTTGTCGCTGCTACCAGAATCCGAGTCGATCTCGGCACTGCTGTTCGGCCGTACTCGCGCCGTCTTCGCTAGCGTTGTCACTCTTGTCGTCGGCGCT
The DNA here is from genome assembly GCA_023336295.1 of Pythium folliculosum. Classification (NCBI taxonomy): domain Eukaryota; phylum Oomycota; class Peronosporomycetes; order Pythiales; family Pythiaceae; genus Pythium; species Pythium folliculosum. The sequence continues at coordinate 3,265 of JAADWV010000193.1, forward strand.
GGAAACCTTCGAGGACCCACTGATCATCAGGTTCGTGAGGGTCGCTGCGATCTTATCGTCACCCAGAGAGTCGATCTTGTCAGTCTTGTCGTCGGGGCTGGAGGCCGCCGCGTTGCCGTCAATCACCAAGTCGTCGGGGGCGACCTGCGGCTGCGTGGGACCGCCCGACTCGCTCGCCGTTGGGGCGCGCGTGACCGCACCGAACAACACGAGCCGAGTTGGCGAGTCAGGAAGTGCGCGCCGGGCGCCGCGCGGCGCGCGGAACATGCGGCGTCCTCTTTGGGGGTTTGAGTTGAGTGGGGACCACAAGAGCTTGAAGTGACCATCACTCCGGAAGCCACTTGGAAATTGTATTTTGTGATTTGAAACACACTCTTTTCGCAATTTCGAAGGGTCGTGTGGTGCTATCCCGGATCCAGACGTGCTAACCTTGCCAGGGAAACGCAGCTTCCCGTGGAAGCCTTCCCCACCACCACCGCCGCCGCCGTCGCCTTGGCGCGCGCTGCTCGACGCAGACGTCTGGCGCGCAACGTACGAAGAAACGACGGGTGAGGTGAAGCACCAGCGCACGGGTGCGCCCTCGCCCTCGCGCTGTACGTCGCCGATGCGACCACGGGCGGCGTGGTCTTCTCGCTCGGCATCTCGGCGGCGCAGGCCTTCCAGCGCACGATCCGCGTGGGCGCTGCGACGCCAGCGGCCTCCAGTGTGACCGACACTGTCGCGGTCGCGTCCTCGTCCGTTCTAGCGCTCCATTTCGCGTGGTTCCCACGTGAAATCGGCGAAAGTGTGCTCTCGCACGGAGGCGGTTTGACGAGGACGAGCTCCTCAGCGCATCGAACGACATTGCCGCCAAGCTAAGGAACGACATTGCCGCCAAGCTAAGGACGCTCCCTCTCCAGTGTACATGGCCATGGGCGTGCTGAGCTTCGCGCGAGCTCATGCGCCCAGCCACTACGCGAACCTCGGCGCCTTCCACTTCGTTGCCGGCGACCGAGGAGTACGCCGACAGCGTCGGCCACGGCATCACCCAGGAGTTGGGCGGCTGTATGGGTGCCACACGTGCGGCATCAAGCGCGGCGTGTTGTACCACGCAGATTACATGCCCCCCAAAGCGTACGAGGTGGCTGAAGGGTCTTGTAGGGCGTGGGGTGGACACTGACAGACGGGTTTCTATGGTTGTAGAGTGTCCAAGCGAGTGAATGACGCGTTGTGGCGACGAGTGACGGGGCGGAAGGTGTCGTTTCGGTTCTACCCGCAGTCCTCGCCGCTCGGACCAGCAGGCTCGAGCGGGGTCGTCAAGATGGGGAGATCGGACCTGAAGCTCCATCTGCCAGTGCTGCGGCTCCACCATTCCACTGGGTTTTGGATCGTTCTACTTAAATGCTGAATGGCGGAGCCGCAGCTGCGATCGTCTTGACCGTCGTTCACACGTGACGAATAGCAACATCCAGCCGTAGATCGGTCCACGACGAGACAGCTAGATTCATTCATCAGACAGGTGCGCTCAAGCCATCTGTTGCTGGATGGAACAATGTTGCTGACCAAATCTCTGCACCGCTCTCTGCTAGATGTCGTCGTTGGAGCAGCCGGCACTCGCGATCGACCAAGCGCTTTGATCCGCTTAGATCAACGCCGCAGCTGTCGCCCGATGATACGAGGGGCACAGCCAGTGCGGTCGCCAGCCCCAGCGATGGCAGCGCCTCGCAGCCGTCCGAGTGGTCGGCCTTCTACAACAAGACGCTGCCGAGCGCTTTGACGCGCTCTCGCTGATGTACCCGCGACTGCAGCGCGTCAAGCAAGAGCGTGACGCGGACGACAAGCTGCATATGCTCGAGGGGGTGTTCAAGCTCGGCGAGCTGCCCATGCGCACCGCCAACCTCATGATCGAGAACTGCATCGGCGCTGGGCATCCCACTCGGCCTCGGGCTCAACTTTGTCGTCGACGGCAAGCACCTTTCGGTCCCCATGGCGGCTACAGCAGTCGTGGCGTTTCGCAGCTGCTTCGCGACCGACCTGCGCTGACCGGCAACATCATGGCCTCGCAGGTGCCGCTCGTGGACACGCCCGACATCGCCGACGCCATCGCGACCTCGCGAGTGACTCCCGCTCATCGCCAACACGACGCTCTGTCCCAGCATTGAGGAGCCCGACGGCGGCGCCGTCAACGTGTACTGCCTCGTGGTCACGCTACGCGTGCACGTCACACACGCAGGTCCACGTGGACGCCAGCGACGTTTCGGACGTGCAGCGCGAGAACGAGCTGACGATCCGCACGCCGGCGCCCGACGTCGAGTACCTCTGGTTCCACATCGACGTCGACGTCTGTCTCGGCCGAGATTTGCCAGTGCACCAAGAGCCACTGCGGGCGCGCATCCTCACGAACTTGTGCATGCAGCGCCGCACGCGTTCGACTTTGAGATCTCCGTGAAGAAGCTCGGCTGGACGGACGTGAACGGCGGCCAGGTGGCCGCGCATCGTCGAGGCCTACAACTTTGCCGCCAAGGACCCGTACCGCGCCGTGACCAACAACAAGGGCATCATAGACCAACAACAAGGGCATCAAAATGCGTGGAGGCCGTCGCGATCACGATCGCCACGCGTCAGGACTGGTGCGCCATCGAGTCGGCCGCGCACTGCTCACACCAGAACCACAGTAACCTCTCCAAGTACGAGATCGTCGAGCGCGCGAGCGACGGCGTGCGCGTGCTCCGGAAGAGCCTCGAGATGCCCATCTCGGTCGGGTCAAAGAGGTGGGTCGTGAAGGAGGCGAGGTTGAAGGCCTTCCAGCGGTATCGCCTGCTCTTCCCGGAGCTCAGCACGGCGCGGCGGTCGCATCAGACGGCCGTCAAGAAGCGCTGCCGCGCGATCGGCCTCCGCCACTGGCCGTACGTAACGTGCGCAGTCTCAAGCGGTCGCTCCAGGAGCTCAACCGATGCCGCGACCAAGGCCTGCTCAACGACAAGCAGCACCACTTGCTGCACGTGTTCCAGTCGCAGCTCGACACACTCTTGTCGCCCGAGACGTACGGCAGCGACCCCAGTGGCCGGCTGCCTCCGGGCGCGTTTGACCACGACGAGGGAGACGACAACGACCACAACTCGAACGGCGACGCGGACGACGACGACATGTCGTGCGCGTCGTCGAACCGCGTCGAGGCCGTGGCGTCCTTGTCCGACTTCAAGACCACGTCGTTCCGCAACAAACGCGCCAAGAAGATGCCAACGGCCCCCTTGAAGAGCCATCTGCAAACACTCAAGCGTGGTGAGGTACGTCGTAGTAGTAGCAGTAGGAACGACAGAAGAGAACGCGCACGCGAAGGTGATATATGTCATACAACTGTACTATCTAGTATTTGTCGTTCATGTTTGTACTGGTGTTTCAATAACGCACGCATTTTCTTATGTCGACTGGATGCATACGCAGACACGTGCGATCAGACCGTCGCGCACCTAAACGCGGGACCAAACACCACGCGGTGAGTCTTCTGAGATCTGCGAACGAAACAACGAGTGAGAGCTGCGTCACAATGAGGACGCACCATCGGGTCGTCGCGCGGCCGGCACCAGAGCCCTCCTTGATGAAAGAGAGCTCGAGGCGCCGACTCGACACACCGCCACTCGGACGTCGCGATCTGGAATCCCCCCGAGGACTCGTGCTCGGTCCGCACTGCGTCCAGCAGCTGCTCGCTGCAGTATATGATCTGGCGATACGCCGCCTTCTCAGCCCGCCGGAGCTGTGTCTTTTTGTCGAATCGCGGGTCCGCCCACGCGCGGACGTCTGCCAACAGCTGCTCGACGTCGTCGACTGCGCCACGCACGACCGCATCGCGATGAGCGTCTGCATCGGTGTCTTGAGCTTGAATCATCAGCAGGTGTGCGTTCGCCAGTCGAACGCGCGCCTGCTGGTAAAACAGTAGCGTGTAGCGCTCCTCCGAGAAGCGCTCGTCTTGAGACTGCAATGGCAATGCCGACGACAGGTCAGCGCACGGGCGCCCGCGATCTTCCACGCGAAACACGGCGTACGAGCACGCCGCGAGCTTGTTCTCGATCGCGGTTGTCACGGACCCCAAGTGGGTCTCGAGGGATTGACCCCACTCGCGAGGCCCCACCGCGAGATCCCGGTCGCCTGCCTCTGCACGGAGCAGCTCGAGTTGCGCGCGCACGTCCTGTGAGACACCCCAGATGTCTGCCATGGTCTTGAAGTTGTCAAGGTCGACTCGAGAGAAATGGTCGCGGCGATCGAGGACGCCGAGAAGGGCAAGATGAAGGCCAAGTGCGAGAAGATCGCGGCGTTTGGGATCAACTGCTTTGTGAACCGCCAGCTCATTTACAACTATTCGGAGCAGATCGAGGGCATCAAGGCCAATGAGCACGCGACTTTGACGGCATTGAGCGCGTCGCGGCCGTCACCGGTGGCGAGATCGCGTCGACCTTTGACGCGCCCGAGGCCGTCCAGATTGGCTTAACGAGATTATCATTGTCGAGGACCGCCTCATCCGTTTCTCGGGCGTCAAGACCGGCAACGCCTGTACCGTCGTGCTCCGCGGCGCCGGCGCGCGCCTGCTCGACGAGGCCGAGCGGTCGCTCCCCGACGCCCTCGCCGTGCTCTCGCAGACGGTCAAGCACTCGAAGACCATCATGGGCGGCGGCTGCACCGAGCTCATGGCGCAGGTCATTGACGCCAAGGCAAGGCGCCGTCCGTGCCCGGTAAGAAGCCTTTGCGCGCGCTAGTTGGCACGCCGCTTCAAGTTCACACCAACATTCAGGGATACACGAGCTTTGTGAACTAGAGAGCGAGCGGCGCCCGCGGTCTTCCCGACCCTGGTAACTCCCGAGGGAGTGACCATCGGTGGAAATGAGTGCGTGGCCTGTCATGCAGCACGCCCATTCCTGGGTATTCGTTGTACTTTCCGGTGGCTGTTGGTTATTTCCGTTCATGAACGATATCTCCACAACATGCGATTCTCTATCTCTCAGCTTCGATGGTAGATTGGCCGGTTCCCATTAGCGACCCTACGATGCAGCTATTGACTGTCTCCGGCGGTCGAGAGCTGGGCGAAAAGCTGCTTGAGGTCGCGGATCTCCTGGAGCGTCGCGAGCGTCGAGGCCTCCCAGTGGTCCAGCTTGGCTTGGATGACGCTCACCATACTCGGCTTGTCCTCGAGCTCGCGCTTCAACGCGTCAACATTGATCTCCTGACCGCCAAGAGGGGATTGGAGACCATTCGCACCGGATGTCGGCTCCTGCGAGGCAATCTTCTTCCGGTTGCTCGCGAGGCTCCCGGTAAGAGGCCGAGAGCCACTCGCGCCTCCACCACTGGAGCCGCTAGTCGGTCGCGCCGGCGTCGCGTCCTCTCGCTCGCCCCGGTCGGCTGCCGGCGGCCGTGTCGCGCTCTACCAGCATTCACAACTGAATGGGTCCGATTTGCTTGACACGAGAGGGAACGTAACCACAGTCCTCACCTTTTTCACAGCCGCAGGCTGGCTGTACTCAACCCCGGTATCTGTGTTCGTCCAGTGTCCGCTATGAGCCCATCGGCGCATTTCTAACGTGAGTTCTTCTACGAGAGACAACCGCACCTTTCTTGTGTCGCGGCGCCGCGCCGTCGTCAATGCGGCGAGCGGCGTTGCCCGGCCGGCAGCTCTTGGCGTGGATCGCCAGTCGCCCTTCCGCAAACGTGCGCCCGCAATTCTCGCACTTCTCCGTGCCGTGCTCGTTGTACGTCTCCTGGGCCGCGCGGTTCATTGCCTCGACCATCTCGCGCGTCGGTTGGCCGCCTCCTCCACCAAAGCCGTCGCCACCGCCGCCACCGCGCGTACCGAGGCCGTCGAGTCCCGGTGGCGTCTTGGGCACGGGGCGCCGCTCGGCCTTGGGCTTGAGCTCTTCCTGCGCAATGAACATTTTCTTGCATTGCTTCAAATGGATCTCGAACGACGAGAGGCCGTATTGGCGGCCGCATACATGGCACACACGCGTGACCGGTCCAGGTTTGATCTCTAGCGAGGGGGCGACCGCCTCTAGTTAGCCCCAACGTACCCGCTCACCGAGCAATCGCTTCACGCACCTGCGGGGGCCATGCTGCCTCGCACTCGAAAGACGTGATCGAGCGCACGTTTGCCACCGCGCCAGAGGTGTTGCGCGCAGTTGGGCGACTGGACTGTTCGGTGAAGCGAATATTTTTAGCGTACCGTTACACTACGCGATCGGGTAGTCCCAGATGTCATCGTCGTCCTCATCGGCCTCTGCGCCGTCGTGGCCATTGTTGCTGCTGTGTCTCCTGCGTCTCACTGTCGTCTTCGGATCCTTCCGCTTGGGCCGTTGCTCGCGCACGTTTTCCCTTGATCCACTCTCCAGTACCCAGAGCAAACGCTTCAGCGGCGCGTACTGCTGCTTCTCGGAATAGTACCGCAGGCTCGAGACAGCCGCGTCGAGTCCCTCGATCGGTCCGATTTCCACATCTTCGAGCACGTGCATTCCGTAGAGCCGACGCAGCTCGTCCTCGCTCATCTCCTTGAATTTCTCGACAAAGTTGGTGCGCATGACCTCGGAAAGGGACTCAAAATCGAAGCGTTTAAAGTCCCGACGAAGCGCCACAAGAGAGCTGTTGACGCTCAGTAGGTCTTGCATTCTAGCCACGAGATGGTCGTACTTTGAAGGAGGATTGACATCCACGATGCAAAGTGCCGGGTTGATCGTCAGGCAGCTAATCAGGTCTTTAAACCCACTGGAGCGGATGCCTCGGTTGTCGCGCAGTGTGAGCACTTGGATCGTCCGGTTGAACTTGCGTAGCGTGTCAGCGAGACTCTCGATCGCCTCGCACGTCAGCTCGCAGTTGCTCATGCTAAACACCAAAAACACAAAGAGCCATCAGTCGGGGCGTTAACAACGTATCAAGAGCTGACAGAGTGTGTGTGCATATACTCGAGTTCTTCTACGACGGCATTCTTCTTGATGCCGTTAGCGAGCTGCACCGCGCCTGCCTCGGCGATCGGGTTGTCGGAGAGGACTAGTCGGTGGAGACGCTGGTTCACGATTAGCATGCTCGCGAGGGCCATGCAGGCGACGTAGTCCAGCTGGTTACACGCAAGGCTTTACGCAAAAAGTCCCGCTCAACGTCAAGCCACGAGACCTAATGAACACTTCCAACATCAGCACACGCACCGCAGTTCTTTGAGCTTCTTGACTTGCCACAGCGCGTTGCAAAGCGCCTCGAAGCCGCTGAGGTTCCGGTCCCCGAAGCTGTTGCTGCACAGTCGGTTGCCGCTAATGTCCAGCATCTCCAACGCGTTGAGATCCACGATCACGTCCGCCAGCGCCGTGGCTCCTTCCGCGCGTAGCTCTACCGAGCTGAGACTGTTGCCATGTCAACAAGCAGCGAACATAGCGATGAGAAACAACATTCGGTCACCGCCGTCCAAACACACTCACTTGAGCTCTCGCAGGCGAGGACACTTGGTGAGTCCCTTTAGTAAGATCGCGACACCTTGGAACACGTTGGTACTCTTCCCGGTGAGACAGTTGTTCGACACGTCAAACCGCTCGAGCTTCCGGCTCTCGCGCTCGACCAGCACGCCGATCGCGGCGGCGTCCAAGTGGGTGAACGCCTTTCCGGACAGCACCGCGTGGCGCGTGGTCTGCGCGTCCTTGCGGAACACCGCGATAGGAATCGCGGCGCCCGAGAACTGGAGCAGCTCGAGCGCGCTGTTGGCGGCGCGCGCGATCGCAGTCGCGCCCTCGATGCCGAACTGCGTACCAACGACGTTGAGCGCCGTGATGCGGCTCGCCTTGGACCGCAAGAAGTCGACCATAAGCAGCGCAAAGTCATCGCGCACGGCGAAGCCACTGAGGTCCAGCGTCTTCTCGTCGCGCTCGCCGAGCTCACGGATGCGCTTCAAGATGAGCTCGCCCTGCGCGCCCTTGAAGTTGCCGCGCTTGTGCATGGCGCGCACGTCGTACAAAAAGCTCTGGTACGGGTCCGTGATCGCGCGGCGCTTCTCCTCCTCCATCAGCTGCTCGAGCTCGCGCGCGGACGGCGTTTCCTTCTGCGCCGACGCCGCGTGGCGGTTGAGCCCCTCGGCCACACGCGGGTCCACCGCGCCCACGTGCCGCAGCAGCTCACTGCCGCGCGTCGCCGCCACCTTCGTCCGCCCGCCCGCCGCTGTCGTCGTCGTCGTGGGCGCCGCCATGATTGTGCTGGTCGTGGATCTTGAAGAGCCACACACGACTGTCACAAATCACCCGCCATGTCATTGCAATGGGGGGAATTGTGCACACGTGTGGGTTGCGCGACGGTTGCGCGAAGGTGCCCATTTTGAAAGGCCGCGCGCCATATCCAAACACGCCGAACAAAATCATTCCATGGAGCACCCGCTGAGAGCGCCCGCCGTCCGCGAGTTGCGACGGCCATGACGGCTATGACGGCGCCCGCGGGCGGTATTAAGAGGAAACGATGGCGCCGCTGCGCCATGCTGCACTTGCTACTGCCCCTGGCGGGCTGCCTGGCGGCCCTCGCCGCCGCGATCGAGCCCATTCCGCAGGCAGCCGACGTCGTCACCATGCTCCACCGCGACACCACCAAGGTGTGTCACGCTCGCTCTATGTGTCCATGTACGTACGTGTCTCACCGTTCGTTTGCTATGTGGCCGGTAGGACGTGCGGCTGGACGCGAACCTGTACGTCCCGGACGGCGGCGAGCTGCTGCTGAACGTGGACGTGCCGCGCGAGGCGATCTGGATCGACAGCCAGGCGCCCGCCAAGGTGACACGCGTGTACTCGGGCCACGCGGACGGCACGGTAGGCGTGGGCGAGGCCGTCGACGTGCTGGTCGAGTTTACGAGCGCCGTGGACGTCGTGGGCGCGCCGTGGCTCGCGCTTGCCACGGGCTGCCACGCGTCCGCGTGCCACACGCGCGAGGTCCAGCGGCTGCGGTGCCAGGGCACGACGGGCAAGTTCGCGGTCACGTTCGACGGCCAGCGCGTCGTGAACATCCCGTGGGATGCGTCGGCCAAGCGGTTCGCGCAATACCTGCAGCGCGTGGCCACGATCGACCGCGTGCTGGTCGACTATCTCCAGGACGACAACAAGGCCTGCACGTTCTTCGGCAACAACATCACAGTCACGTTCGAGTCCGTGAACATCGATGGCGCGGACGGCAACTTGCCGCAGATGACCGCGGACCCCGCGAACAGCGGCGGGGACGGCACCGTGTTGGGCCACGTTCGTTTCGCGCCAACGCTTTCGCCGAACGCGTGGGAAATAAAAAAAGGGAAGCGCGTGCCGGATCGACAGGCCGTGTACGTCGGCCAGCCGAACCCAAGAACGCTTCGCTTCATGTACACGGTCCAAGACGGCGACAACGCGGCGCCGCTCGAGTATGTCAGCAGCGATGCGCTAAAAAGGAGCCTCGGGAGCGCCATTCAAGTGCGAAATGCCGGAACGCTCATCAAGGCCGATACGACGCTACCGCCTCCAGGTTTTACCGGAGACTGGGAGCGCGGTATGGGCAGCAGTCTGTCAGCGAACAGTCGGATTCAAGTCGATGTGACCCAACCTAAGATTACGAGCGTCACATCGCCACATGACGATGGCACGTTCGGGATTGGTCAGGTGATCCCCGTTCACGTGGTCTTCTCTTTACCAGTCGTCGTCTCCGGCCTGCCCACGATTGTTCTCGAAACAGGCCAAGTCGACCGCATCATTCCGTTTGTGCAAGTCACCGGGGCCAATGAGAACATCGTGGAGTTCCGCTACATTGTTCAGGCACGGGATACAACGCCGGATTTGACGTACACGGGTACAAATGCTCTGAAGTTGAACGGGGGCTCTATCAAGCGCAAGTCAACGACATCAACGACCGACGCCATTCTGACGCTGCTTGTGAACGGTGAGCGAGGAAGTCTGTCATGGTCGAAGAACATCGTCATCGATACGTCCGACCCCAAGACTACCGGAGTCTCAACAACTACGCCGGACGGCTCGTACACGGGTGGCGACACGATTCAGATCCAGGTCGCGTTCGATACACCAGTGGTAGTCACAGGGTCTCCGCAGTTGATGCTGTCGACCGGCACTGTCAATCTCTTTCCGGGGTCGTTCATTCAAGTCGCGCCAGCTGTGACCTCAACGAAGACCATCGTTTTCCCGGCGGTTGATCACGGGTTGTCGACAGAGCAGAGCAGAGGGCTGCAATTTCTGATCGACGGGCGAGTGTACACCGTGGATACCGTTAGTGGCGATGCTGTGACGATGGTGGAAAATTACGTGGGACGTGTCGTCAACCCCACAATTCTGAATGGACCAAGCATAGCAATTCAGTCCCCCGGCTTTCGCCCTGCTCGATACACCAGTGGAAGTGGAACACGTTCTCTCATCTTCACCTATGATGTTCAGCGCGGTGATGGATCACTGGATCTGGCGTACTTATCAAGCACGGCATTGCAGCTAAACGGTGGGACAATTAAGCGGCTATCGACGACGCCATTTTCAGCTGCCGACCTCACACTCCCAACGCCAGGAACCCCAGGGAGCTTGAGCTTCAGCGCGGCTCTTGTGGTCAATACCGATCCGCCACGCGTGGTACAGGTGAATCCCATCACGCGAGATGGTGTGTATCGAGCAAACGACGAAATCTATGTTGCGGTGGTGTTCGATCTTCCCGTGACAGTGCAGAGTACGGCATCGATACAAACAACCGCCGCACCGGGGGGCGAACGAGTCGCCGTGTACGCCCGCGGGAATGGCTCCACATCACTTGTGTTCAAGTTTGTGTGCAACTCGGAGGACCAAACGAATGTGTTTGATGTGTTCGATGTGAAAGCCCTCAAACCTGCGTACGGATACGTGAGTGGTGCCATACGAAGACAGTCAAGAGTGCCTCTGGTGCCAACAGTCTTGGATCTCCCAGTAGCAGGTCTTTCGTCCAAAGGTCTGTCTATTGACCAGGCATGTGCGTATATTACGGGGATATCGACGACCCACGAAGATGCGACTGCTGGCGCTGGCGAAGTCATCGACGTCCAGGTGATGTTTAATGCTCCAGTCAACGTTGACACGTCAGTTGGCGCTCCTTCCCTTCAACTGACAAGCCAAAAGACAGCCGTGTATTTGACGGGCACGGGTTCGACGACTCTGACGTTCCGCTACATTGTGCAAGGAGACGACCCACGCGTGCGACTGACTTACGTAGACATTTACTCGCTCCAACTGAATGGGGCGCGTATCGTTGAGACGTCAACAAGCAAACTCGCGTCGACCGTTCTCCCGACTCCGCAATCCTCCATGCTTGCCGCCCAGCAGAAGATCTATATTGACACGCGCGCACCTATCGTGGTTGATGTCTCGACGCACCTTCTCGACGGTGCATACACGGTCGGCGACAGAGTCGTTATAGCCGTGACGATGAACTCGCCTGTGGTGGTGAGTGCACGCGGTACGAACCGAGGGATTCCCGTCTTGTATGTTCATGTTGGTGGACCAACAAACGTTGCCACGCCCGCGGTCTTGGACTCGGCGAACGACGATCAGCTATACTTTGCATTCACGGTTACGAGTGGCCATTCTACCTCCAACTTGGCATATCCTTCTCGAGCGTCTCTACGTTGCGTGGGGAACTTCGGCATCAACGTTGACGGAACCGCGGCCAATGCTGTGACGCCCCACGGGATCGAGTTCCAAGGTCGATTACTGGTAATTTGGAGTGAAGCTAGCGCTGGAGCACCATCTCAGATACGAGCAAGATCTCTGAACCTGGCCAGACGGTTTGGGTCGTCTTGGAGGCAAGAAGATGGCGACGGATTAACCGGACGGATTCAGTTCAACGCGGCTATGGAGGCTACGAACCCGATGGTGGTGGTGTTGAACGCAAATGGGCTGTACGCGTGCTGGCAAGAGCGAAATGGGTTGGCAAACAATCCGACTCAGATTCGAGTGGCAGTGTACGTCGGCGGAGATGTTTCTGTCCTCCAGCGCTGGCGGTTCGTTGGACGCACGCCCACGACAGCCAATGGCCTCAATCGAGATCCAAGTCAGAGCGCAGCAGCACCCCACTTAGCTGTCCACAATAATCGACTCTACCTGGCGTGGCACGAGACGTCAGCATCATCTACAGCTACGCAGATTCGAGTTGCCGTCTACAACAGTCAGGATCTTGCGCCATCGTGGGCGTTTGTCGACGGGAACTCTGCTCTCCGTGGAATCAACGTAGCAACATCTCGCGTGGCGCGAAACGTGCGGATGATATCGTGTCGCTCCACTCTGTTTGCAACTTGGGAAGAGCTCAATAGTGCTGGCGTCTCCCAGATTCGTGTCTCTGCCCTGGGAGGCACGGAAGCCGTTCCAAGATGGTCGGTCGTGGACGGCAGCGCCGCCACAGCGGGGCTTAACTTCGACAGTTCCTTGCACGCTCGTTTTCCATCCATCGCGTGCATGCTCGACACGACGCTAGTGATTGCGTGGCACGAAGTTGTGAACATCGCTGGCGGGGGAACTAGGACTCGCGTTCGAGCTAAGCAGGCTACGTTACCATCGACGTTTACTGGTTTTGTGTGGAGGCCAGCCGACGCAAATCGTGGTCTCAACTTCGACGTGAGCCAGAACGCCGTCAATGTCCGCCTGCGGACTCACCCACTGAGCGCCTCGTCCCTCTATGCAACATGGGAAGAAGTTGACCAAGTCAGCGGTAAACGGCAAGCTAGGGCAGCCGTGTATACAGGAGGCAATGCTGGCTCGTGGTCACTCATCGATGGCAATGCCAGGCTGTCCACGCTGAATGACGACCCATTCCAAGATGCTGCCTCGCCAGTGCTTGTGCCATCTGCGACCTCGGGCTCGACGTTGTACGCTGCCTGGCACGAAACCCATGCCACCACGCTCACGACTCACGTGCGAACGAGCCTTTATAGGGCAGATAATAGTGTGTTCGGCACGTGGCAGTCTCTCCATGATCGCTGTGTGCTACGCCGGTCGACGTCCCCAACAACCTCAGCAAACCTGCTCTTGCCAGAGTTGAACACAATGGGGTCGCTCGAGTTTGGTCGTCAACTCCGCATCGACACGGCCCGTCCGTCGGTCCAAAACGTGTCGTTCTCGAGTTCTTCGAAGGTGATGGCCCTGGCAAGCACAATCCAGACGATCGACGTGTTCAATCAGGCAAGTGTGACACAAGGCGGATACAGTCTGGCGTACGGTGGCGACGAGACGGTATGTATCGCGTGGAACGCACCCATCGCTGCGGTCAAGGCCGCGCTCGAAGGAATCCCGACGATGTCCGTGCGAGTGGACGTTTCGATGGACACCTCGGTGATACAAGATGGCGCTCGCTATACCGTCACGTTTCTGTTTCCGACCACTGGGATCAAACCGCTCTCACTGGTGTCTCCGAGCTCGTGTGACTCGTGGACATGTGGCGTGGCACCACGACTCCCGTGCAATCTCAGAAGCCTGGTTGTGCTCAATGTGAATCGTGATGTCTCCATGCGCGGAGGCGTCATCGACATTCTCATGGATTTCTCATCTCCAGTGGTTGTGACGACCGGAACTCCCCAGCTGGTTCTGGAAACAGGGACGGTGGATGCCGTTGCGACCTACACCTCGAGAGGCATACTTCGAGAATTCGATGTGGGGACAGAGAGCCCGAGCATGATGCTGAGTGGCGCATTCCGGCTTGCGTACGGTGATGCCGCCACGCCCAACGCGATGGAGTCGACCGAGTGCATTGATGCGTCATTCCTGAGCCATGCGGACGCCGAGCAAGAGGTGCTCTTCAAGTTGCGTGCCATCAAGGCGCTGCGAACGATTGGAATCCAGTCGGTGACACGACAACAGCGACGTAACGGGTTCCGCTACTCTGTTCTCTTCTCCAGCAGTAGCAGTGGAAGTTTGTTGGATTTGATTCCCGCCGACGCCAGCATTTGTGAAGGCTTCACGGGGCGTACTCAGACGATTGATATCCGCGCGGATGCTGTGATTCTGAGTGGTGGATTCTCTATTGGGTTTCAGTACGACTCAACAGCGTGCATCCCTGCTACCATTCGAGCCAGTGGTCCTGTGAACTCGCTCGAGGATACGCTAAGTCGAGTCATCTCTGACCGAGTGATCCCGTTGCAAGTGGTGAAGGATTCTTCGGTGCTGGGCACGCGTGGCCACCGCTTCTACGTCACGTTCATGTCACTAAGCGACGCCATGATCCCCATTCAAGTGTCGACCGCTACTTGTGGTGCGTTCATGTGTGACGACGGAACAGGTGCAGCTGTCGCGTGCACAGGTGTGCAGGTGACAGCGAACGCTGATTTCAAGACGACACTGGCGTTGACCAGATCTCTCGCTTTCCAATACGCCATCCAAGCAACTGATACGAGTAGAGCACTCGCTGTTCGAGATACAGGCGCACTTGGTGGCGCCATTTTTCGCTATTCACAAAATCCGGTGCTCCAGGCGTTACTAGCGGTGCCGCCCAGTCTGCTAACTCCGTCAAGTATTCGAATTCTCGGTAGCGACGAGATCCCGCGCGTCACGCGCGTCTTCTCGTCGACTGTGGACGACACGTACACCGCAGGGGACGTAATTGTGATCTACGTCACTTTTTCGCTTCCCGTAGATGTCGTCGGACGCCCTATACTGGAACTCGACTCTGGTGGCGTGGCAAGATTTCTTTCTGGAAGCGGAACCGCGCAACTCGAGTTCCGGTACAGGGTTCTTCCTGGAGAAGCAAGTGTGGATCTGAACTACGCGTCCCTGCTGTCGCTACGGACACCCGGTTTGTTCGTGAACATCTACGCAGCTGGGTCGATGGCCACACCCGAGCAGCAAATTCTCGCCGATCTGACGTTACCAGCGTTGGCAGCGCCTCAAAGCTTAGGCTCGCAACACGCACTGGTCGTGGCGACCTCCGCGCCCACTGTTGTTTCGGTGACGTCCTCTCGTGTGGACACGCCTGCTGGGGGTGCTGGATACGGTGTTGGAGATATTATCGACGTCGAGGTTCTGTTCTCGGGGGAAGTGGTCGTGCGTGGTGAGCCCAAGCTTGCACTGAATTCAGGGGGCGTCGCAACCTTCACCAATGTGGGGTATCGTCAGCTACTGGATATTGGAGTCCACGCCATGTACCCGGTAATGACCGGTCAATTCGCAATCTCGTACCGCGGAGTCGTGTCCGGTTGTGTTGATCTGACCGACCCAGACAGTGCCTCGCCGAGCTCGCTCAAGTCTAGACTACTGGCGTTCTCCGAGCTCGCCGCCATCGGCGTCGTGGCCGTCACGAAAAGTCCCAAGAAGAATGGCCACCGTTTGGAGATCATTTTCGACTCCACCCGCGTGTTAGAAGTCCCGGCATCTGTGATTCCGGTTGTCTCCGACGTGTGCGGCCCGCTGCTACCGTCTTCGCCCGACACATCGCCGGAGCAGCTTCTCGAGCGCAGCACCGACACGCGGGTCGTGTTTCACTATTATGTGCAAGAGAACGAGGCGACCAACCGTCTGGATTACGTCGCGGCCAGTATTGACCTCACCTCGCTCGGTTCTGCGGTCCACGCGCGCGCCAGAACACCCACCGTGAATGCGAACGTCGCCCTCCCGACTGCCGGAAGCCCGACCCGTCTGGGTGCCCTCAAGCAACTAGTCATTGACGGCTCTCCCGTAGTTGTTGTTGACATCGTATCGGACAGTGATGCTGGAACGTATGGTGTCGCGTATCCACCCATTGCCAGTCCGCCTACTGTGTACCCAGGCGAGATTCTTTTTCGCCTCATTTTTTCTCGGCCCATCAAGGTCATGGGCTCACCGACAATGGAGCTCGCAACGCGATCGCTCCAGGCCAACGGTCTTTTCTCGCCAAACCGATTCGCTGTCTTCGTGGGCCAGCCAAACCCGAACGAGGCCGCCTTCCTGTACCATATTGAAGACGGCGACGGGAGCACCAACCTCGCGTTCGCAAACCTGAACGTACTCGCGAGTGCGACGATATACTGTGTTTCAACGTCTTCACTGGCGAAAGCGAGAGTCGCTCCCCTTCCTCGCCTTTTCGTGTCAGCTACCAAAGTGCTGAGAATCGATGCGATGTCGGTCCCGACGACCGTGAAGCTTTCGTCTCCGCACGCAGATGGCTTTTGGGGTGCGGGCGAGGCCATTGAGATTGAGATGACATTCTCGAAGCAAGTGACGCTCCAAACGGGGCTCAATCGAAACCACGAATCTTACGCGCGGTATCCAATCTCCCTGGAGTTTGGCAACAACATGATCGTGTTTTGGATCGAGTGGAGTTCTTTCGAGTACAAGCCGTCGGTGACGCGGAGCTTCCTCTACATGCGAGTGTTTACGAGCGACCGTCTCGAACAGGTGGCGCTATCTCCTCCGGTTGCGGCTGCTATGAACCGATTCCCCAACACATTCATTGAAAAAGTATCGGCAAGCGTTTGGCAAAACGGGCTGTACGCCGCGTGGGATGAAGACGGGCTCGTCTACTGTGCGCACTTTAACGGATTCAATGTGGTCAAGGAGCCTTGGTTTGTGATCCCGAGCATGGGCGCCAACAAGGACTTGCAAATGCGCGGCAGCGACGCGCAGCTGATCGTCCACAACTTGGAGCTCGTGATGGTGTGGCGGGAAGAAGCCGTCGTTTCAGCAAGCGGTCGAGTCGCCGGGCAGATCCGTGTCGCTCAGCGGAACGATGATTTGGATGCACCACTGTGGATTTTCCACGACGGCAACAAAGTCGACGCTGGTCTGAACAGGAATCCAAAGAACGATGCGATCCTGCCACACGCAGTGGTGTACCGCGGCGCCATGTACGTTGCCTGGAGCGAGTACAGCGACGAGCTGGACGCGTATCAGATCGTTGTCGCGAGGCGATTCGTGCAGAGCCGAGACCTATCGGTGTGGCAGTTCGTGGAGTTCACGGGCGCGGCGCCGGATTTCTACATCAACAGCTATCGACCGCGCCTGGTTGTGCGCAAGAACGGCTTTGAAGATGCTGCACTCGTTGTCACGTGGTACCGCGACACGAAAGATGTAGGCGTGAGCGAGGTCGTATCCGGAGAGGTCCTGGATGATTTCTGGTCGGAATCGTCATCCAGCATCGCGCGGCAGGCCAACGTTTCGGCACCGAAGCTGCCGAGCGCGAAGGCGCTGGACACGATGGCGTGCGGGAACACGATGTTTGCGTCATGGATCGAAGAGTCCCCCTCGTCGGTTGCGTTGGCGTCACGAGTCCAGCGAGTGCGGATCGCATCACTGCGACAAGACCGATCATTGCAAACCGACTGGTCGGCGATGTTTGGTGGTCAAACCGCGAACCACAACCCGCTTTTCGACGCGACCGACCTCACACTCGTTTGCTTGGCAGCCTCAAATGTGGCTGGGGTCTTGTGGACCGAATTTGATGGGTTTGCCACTAAGTTGCATCTTCGCCACGCTCTCATTCCTCAGCGGCTCGAAAGCGAGCGGAACGTGACGTGGGGGGAGACTTCGAGTGGTACGCCTCTCCTGCAAATGGACACGGCGACTGTACCGAACGGTGTAGCGTTCGCGATCGACAAGAGCGGCACCGTGGCGAAAGTTCTGCGCTTCCTCTACGTCGTCCAGCCTGGTCACACCACCGTCGACTTGGATGTACTTACGCAGCAGGCTCTCGAGATGAATGGTGCTCAGGTGCGCGACATCTATGGCCAGATCCCAGACTTTACGCTGTTTCCGCGCTCGCGAGACCCGCGGTCGCTGAGCTACAATAACAACATCCAAATCGACACCTCGCCCCCCACAGTGAAAGACGTGACGTCGACGACGCCGTCGGGCGAGTATGGCGTCGGCGAGGTGATGATCATCCAAGTCATCTTTGATTGGCCCGTAGAGGTGGCCGGAGACCCCGGACTGCTATATCTTCGGTCCGACGAGCTGCACTTCACGGATTACAATGTCAATCCGGCTGTGTACATTTCCGGATCGGGAACGATGACGCTGTCGTTCGAGTTCACGACCACAGAGCGCGACTACAGTGAGCGACTGGACTATTTCCGCGTCGAGTCGCTCGTCTTGCCGTCCGGGGCGGCCATCCGACGCAACTCAACGTTCCCCACGCAGGACGCCGTACTGACGCTCCCGCAGCCAAAGTCTGCGCACTCCTTGAGTGGCAACCGACGAATCTCCATCAAGCCCACCACGCCCACCGTTGTGAGCGTAACGTCGTCCACGGCCGACGGCATATACTACTTAGGTGACTCCATCCCCCTTGTTGTCACGTTCACGCTCCCCGTTGTCGTGTTCGGATGGCCCATACTCGTGCTGGAGACTGGGCGATCATCAGCGGCCGTGTACACGGACGGAAACGCCACAACGGCACTAGCTTTCCGGTACGACATCGAAGAAGGTGACAAATCGAGCGATCTCGATGTGGTGGATGATCGCGGTGCGAGCCTGATCAACTACGTCCACTCGTTGCAGTTGGTGGGCATGTCTGCGATCAAACGCAAGTCGACCAACCCATACACAAACGCAGATGTCACGCTGCCCGCGCCGGGGTTGACTGGGTCTTTATCGCTGAGCAAGGACCTGGTCATCGACACTGTGCGGCCTAAGATTGTGGATGTACGGTCACCTACCTTGGATGGTTCGTACGACATCGGCGACACCATCACGATCCTGGTCGAGTTCTCCAAGAGAGTCGTGGTTCAACAAGCGAAGCCTTACTTGAGACTGAATGCGCCGATCCTAAGTCCACTGGACACGCCTCGCACGGCCGTGTACAAAGATGGTAGTGACACGAACGTGCTGCGCTTCGAGTACACTGTGGTCAGTGGTGACAACACCGGCACGACGCCGCTTGACACGTTCAACGAAAAGTCGTTCCTGCTGCGACCGCTCCTGTTTGGCGGCTCGATGGCGCAAACGGCAGCCGAAGTGCTCTGCAAGGCGACGAAGCCCAAGCAGCCCGCCAATCTGACCATGCCCCGGCCGGGACCGATACTCCGCGTCAATGCCGTTCGCAGTCTGGTTGGTAACAATCGTAAGATCTTTCTACGCACCGACGGTCTACGCGTCATCGCGGTGAACGCTGACGTGAAGACTGGGGAGACGTATGCGCCGGGCCAACGCATCGTGTTGTCTGTCGTGTTCAGCCGTGCCGTGGTCGTACAAGGAACCCCTCGAATCGCGCTCAACGCCAACGCGCTCCTGCCCACGTTCGCACAGTACATTGGAGGCTCAGGTACACCGGAGCTCCGGTTTGCGTACGTTGTCGCCGTGGGGGATAGCGTTCCTGTATTGGAGGCGGCCTCACGAAGAGCACTAGAGCTCCCCGCAGGTAGCCTGATCACTGACAGTGACGGTGTGTACGTCCCGCTGCGTCTCGGGGCACCTCTGCTCCCTGGGTCGCTTTCGTTCAACTACAGGCTCCGAATTTCGTCCGCTGCTCCTGTGGTCCAGCGCGTGTACGTCAGCAACGTGCAAGCGAGTAACGGCGGGGCGTTCGGCGTCGGAGACGACGTGGTCATCGCCGTCCAGTTCAGTGCCCGTGTGGCAATGCCCGCTGGATTGACGCCTCCGTCGCTACGGCTTCAGTTTGCGAACGGCGTGCGCTCGGCGACTTACACATCGGGAGACAGCACCGCGGTCTGGCGCTTCACGATTCGTATCGTGGCAGGAGACGCTTCGGCGATTCTCGACTATGTCGACACCAACGCACTCGTGGTGGGCGCTACTCCTAATGGTCTCTTTGCGGCGGCTACAACACTGGTGCTTGCAGCAAACACGGCACTGCCCGCTCCCGGATCGACAAACAGGTTATCTTCCTCGGGTATCCATGTTGTAAGTACTCCGCCGACAGTCATCGCTGTCACTGCCGTCGATCGCGACGGCGTCTACGCTCTAGGCGATCGCATCCGCGTTCGCGTCCAGTTCTCGTATCGAGTCACGGTCGTCTCCACAGGAACATGTACGCTCGAGCTGTTTGTTGGGGGCTTGAAGACGGCGAGCGCGGCGTTTATCGGCGGCTCGTCGACCAACACACTCATGTTTGAGTACCGCGTTGACGCTGGTGACCGGTCCGGGCGCCTCGACTACCGCAGCGCGTCGAGCTTGAGCTGCAGCGCGCTCCAGCTGACGGCAAACCCGACGCTGGCAGCCGACACGACGCTTCCTGCACCCGGTGCGGACGGAAGTCTGGGTTCTGCATCCCGAATCCAAGTCGACGCGACCGCACCCCGCGTCCTCTCGGTGTCATCCTCTCTTGGGAATGGACTGTACGGAAGCGGCCAGGATATCGATGTGTTGATGACGTTTTCCGAACCAGTGGACGTTCTCGACCCATTGAGATGCAATCCGAAGCTGCGTCTGGCGATTGCAAACACGCAACAGAAACCGCGAAGCACGCCGGTCGCCCTCTACCGAACTGGCAGTGGGACGACGACAATCTCGTTCCGATACACGACCAAGCCAGGCGACATGGCATCCCCTATGGCGTACGCTGGCATCGACGCTGTGTTCATGGATACGTCAGACTGCGGGTTTATCGCTGTCTCGGACGATCGTCGACGCGCGTCGATGCGCCTTCCGACACCCGGTGGGTCTGGCAGTCTGAGCAACAATCGTGACATCAACATCGACGGCGTGGAGCCGCCGCGTGTTGTTACCGTCACCAGTGACATGGCTGATGGGATCTACACGGCCGGCGATGTTGTCTCCATGGCTGTGGTCTTCACAACGCCCGTGGTTGTCACCGGGACGCCCTACCTGAATCTCGATGTCGGTCAGCCGATGGCACGCCCGGCGCGGTACCAGAGCGGCAGCGGCTCGTCCAAGTTGGTGTTCGTCTACACGATCCAGCCGGGCGACCACAGTGACCGATTGGAGTACGTGCAGTGCCGGGATGACGCGAGACAGCGCCCCCGTAGACGCGAGTTTGACAAACTCGTCAAGTGCGTTCCAGAAAAGAACGCTCTCCAGCTCGACGGCGGGGCGATCCGGCGCTTGGCGACCACATCGACTGTGGACGCCGTCTTGGATCTCCCGGAGGTCAACCTGTGGCCGAAGCTGCGCGTCGCGACGTCACGACAGGATTTTGTGTACGTGAACCAACTCGAAGACACGACCGATCTCCTCGAAGCGGAGCGCAAAGATGTACTGACGGCCGAGTCCGCGCGGCTTCTAGCCAACGAGCTTTCGATGTCGCAGCAGAAATCGTCGCGTTTGATCTATAGCAACGGCATCCCATCCCAGAAGACGCCGCTGAATGTGGTGGAGCAGCGGTACTTCATCGAACTCGCGCGGTTTCCGGTGGTTCAGCCCAACGCGCTGTCGTTGACAGGTTTCGACGGATTCATCGGTATCATGTTCGACGGCATTCCGTTTCGCGGTCCCCCAAACACGCCAGAGGCTGCAGCCGACGCGTGTGGCGGCGCCGTGGATGACAAGAGTCGGTACTACTATGCCGCCACGCCCACGTGCTTCTTGACAAGTCTCCTGAACACGCAGGTGCTGGACGGATCTGAAGCGAATCCGTTTGTCATGATCGGGTATGCGTTTGACGGGTTCCCACTCTTCTACTTCTTTGACGAGACCGGAACGGTGCCCACGCAACTCGACGAATGCAACGGCATGCGCGGTCGCGATGGCGCGTACCGGTACCACTTGCTCCCGCCGCCTCGCGCGCCGTTCATGCCGTGCCTGAAAGGCATCAACGACCCGCCATCGGCGGTTCGAGGCGAGACATCCAAGCTCATTCGCGTGTTTCGTGCACCCGCCGATATCCGCCAAGTGGAGGGGCTGACGCTGTCGTCGCTGAGCCGCTTTGACGGACTCGTCGTCGACGAGAACCCGGCCACGATGACGGGAACGGCGACGTGGCTCAACCCCAGGGGCGTTTCCGTCGTGTACACGGCCACGGCGATCACAGTGCGCAGCACGGGCATCCCAGACGGCCAATACGGCCCGTTCCCGAACGCCTACAACCGATTCGTCGTGCGTGAGCAAGACTACGCGTTCCAGCTGCCGCGGCAGCCCGCCGTGGCCGCTCGCACGACGGCGTTGCCCATGGACGTCCCCATCGGGGTCATGCTCAACGGCGTGCCCTTCTTCTCGAGCCAGTCGAGAGTGTACAGCGGCAACATCATGGACCCCGCGTCGCGCGCGTACTGGATGCTGGACAAGTGCCACGGGCTGGTGGATGCGGGGGGCAACTACCGGTACCACGGCACGCCTGACTGTCTGCTGAGCGAGCTGGGTGGACAGCTCACGCCCGGCAAGGCGTCGCCTCTGCTCGGGTACGCGCTCGACGGTTTCCCTCTGTACGGCCCCTACACGGAGAGTGGCGTGGCCCCCACGGATCTCGATGAATGCAACGGCCGCTTCGGCGACGATGGTACGTACCGATACCACGTGACGCCGGGCAAGGCCCCGTATCTGATCGGCTGCTTTCGGGGCACGCCCCTGTCGGCCGCAACGAACGATCAGGTGCAACGCAGCCTGAGCTACGCCAAGGCGCTCCGCGTGGACACGCAGCAGCCGCGCGTGACGCAGATTTACACGAACAAACAGCCGGGAGTATATACGCTGAGCGAGTCGCTCGACATCGTCGTCGTCTGGTCCCACGCGGTAGTCGTCGACACCGCGAACGGTGTGCCGTCGGTGGATATCCCAGGGTCTCAACAGCAGCTGCAAGCGCTGTACAGCGCCGTGAAGAGCTCGCCCACGCAGTCAGTGTTCGAGTACACGGTCACGGTGGCCGAGGCGGCCAGACTCGAGTACAACTTCGACTTCCGATCGGTGATCCGGCTAAACGGTGCGACGATCCGGCGCGCGGCCTCGACGCCCTCGCTGGACGCTGACCCTCAGCTCGTCTGGGCTGAGCGGAACTCCCGGTTCGCCTCCAAGCACCAGCTCGTCCACGACGTGCGCGTGGTGTTACGTGGCCTGTACCACCCGTATGCGTCGGACTTGAGCGTGCGGTTGTTCCACGGGACGCGCTCGGCGTCCGTGTTCGATAGATGCTGTGGCAAGATGGCGTTCGGGGAGCCCGACGAGAGGCTGCGCGTGAACGCGCAGCAGCTCCGCATCTACCCAGAGAACCCGACGAGCGGTGTTGGCTGGGACTACAGCTTCCAGGACTTTGCCGCCACGCGGAGCCTCGCGCGCGATGGCGGTGCGACGGCGCTGCAGAGCTCCACGAGCGGCAAGTGCTTTGCCTCGAACGCGATCGATGGCCGCGTGGAGGGCAGCGTGTCGAGTCAGGACGTCGCACGTGCCGACTCTTCTCCCACAACCTTCGCCTGGTGGGAGCTACGGCTGCTCCAGCCCGCGGAGATCGGCACGATCCGCGTGTGGCTGCCGCCGCGGCTCGAGCGGCGCCCCGCGGCCGTGCAGATCGTGCGAACCGATTCCGACGACGGAGTTGCGCAAGTGTACGGCTCCTTCGTGCTATCGTTCACGGCTTGGGACGGCGAAGTGTACGAGACGACGGCCATCAACTGGAACGCCGTCGCGATGGTGCGCGACGAGGACGCCAAGATCGCGAACCTGGGCATCGGCAAAGGCGAGTCCGTGGAGGCCAAGATCCTCGCGGCTATACCGCCGTCGGCGCCGCAGCGTCTGTACGTCACGCGGTCGCCGGCGGTCGTGGCGTTGTCGGACCACGGCGCGTTCACGTGGTCCATCACGTTCCTCGAGGACACGCGGCTGTACGGTGACGGCGCACTGCCGCTCGCTGTGGCCAGCAACAACATTTGCGACGGACGCGGCGTCGTCGCGCTGAGCAAGCCGTTCCCGGGCGACGACCTGGACGAGTGGGCGTACGCGACGCGCGAGGATGAGGAGAGCGGCGCGCGCGCGTTCGACATCACCAAGGGCCACACGTCCATGTTCCCATTCTGGATCCTGCTCTTCGAGGACACGGCCGCGATGAACTTTGAGAGCTTCCAGGAGGCCGTGGACGCGTCGACGTGGTCGTACCGCGTCGATGAGTCGATGCGGCGTGCGCGCATGGTCAGCGTGAACCCGCCCGTGGGGCTCACGACGACCCAGTTCGTGCGCATCGTCGCCGAGACGCCGTCGGCGTTCCTCACACTCGCCGAGGTCGAGGTCTTCCGCGAGCGCAACCACATCCTGTCCCAGTACCCGAGTGGCACACCCGTATCGACCGAGTTCTACCCGGGCGCCGAGACCTGGTCGCCCGAGGACTCGTTCCAGGAACGGTTCCGCGGGATGAGCAGCGAAGGCCGCTGGACGCTGGCGATCCGGGACGCGGTCGCGGCGTACAGACCGTCGCCCGATCGCGACCTTATCCACGGCGCTGGCGCCATCTCGGACTGGGTGCTCTACGTGACCAACCTGGCCGGCAACTCGCGCGCGTACTACATGGACATCCGCGCGCGCGTCCAGACGCTGCCGCGCCACGGGAAGCTCTACGTGTCCATTACGGAGACCGACGCGGAGCACCTCGATCGCGACCGCAACGGCGTGCTGGACCTCGTGGAGGCTGAGACGTACCTCTCGCGGTACTACCTGAGCTTCGACGTGCTACCGGCGGCCACGCGGCAGCGTGTGCTCTGGAATTTCCTGGGTGGGTACACCAAGCAGGGCGGCATCGAGATCCTGGCCGACCCGAGCGAGCGCCAGAAGCTGTACCCGAGTCCAGTGTGCGACAGGCAGTGCCTCCAGGACTTGGGCATGGACCCGTACTACTGGCCCGGCACGACGGGCGACCGCGCGCTCAAGCCCATGGCGGTCGGCCGCGACCGTGTGGTACGATACGTCCCCGACCCGGGCTTCGAGGGACTCGACACGCTCACGTTCTCCATCGGCGTCGGCGCGCAGGAGTCGGCCGTGCTGGGCACCGTCGAGCTCCACGTGCGCGAGTGCCAGACACCGGACTGCGCCATCGACATCCGGCTGCTACACCGCACGCGGATCAGCTGAAAAGCGTGGATCCGTTTTCGAATTATAATTGAGTGTGCACAAGAACGAAAAACATTCCAAATAGGGATTTGGGGTGTGTGTAAGCGAGAAATACCGGTATCTGCCGATTTGACAGAGTGATGGTTTTGGATGGGATCCTGATCCCCTCACAGACCAACATTGAGCTCCTAACATCACGATGGCCGACGACGACGCGACCGCACAGCTCCGCGCTGAGACGGCGCAGCTCCGCGAGCAGCTGCGCGCGCTGCAGGCCAAGTACGACGCGCTCGAGGCCGAGAGCTCCGCGCGGATCCGCGCGCTCGTGGACGAGAACGAGCTGCTCGCCGAGGCGAACCGGCTGCTCCAGGAGAACGCCGACGCGTTCCAGAAGCTGCTGCCGACTGTGGTGGCGGGCGGCGCGGCGGCGTCCGGCGAGGCGGCGCTGAGCCAGATCCCGGACGAGCTGCTGCTACCCGGTGGAGGCATCGAGACGAAGGCGGCCGCGGCGGCGCTCGAGAACGTCCACGCCGTGGGCAACTTGCTGAGCGCGGCGTCGCCCGTGGACAAGCGCCACGTGGCCGTGACGGGCGGCGTGGACAAGCACATCGTGGTCCACGACTGGGCGCAGCAGCGCAAGCTCTGTGCGTACGAGGCCAGCGGGCCCGTGCTGGACATCGCGTTCAACCCGAGCCCGGACGCCAGCGCGTTCTTCGTGGCGACGTTCATGGACGCCAAGCACGCGCTGCTCAAGCTCGTGGAGACCGACGGCGCGTACGCGATCGAGCCGGTCGCGCTGTTCCACGACCACGCGCGGCCCGGCGCGATGCGCGTCGCCTGGAGCGCGAGCGGCGCGCTCTTTGCGACCGCGTCCTGCGACAAGTCGGTCCACGTGTACCGGTGCGCGAACCTGTCGTCGTCCTCGAGCGAGTCGCCGGTGTGTGAGAAGATCAAGTCGTACTACTTTAACGGCATCGCCGAGGCGCTCACGTTTGTGCCACCTAGCGCCGACGGCGCGCAGAACGAGCTGCTGGCGATCGCCGTCCGCGAGGACTGCTACGTGCACTACGTGGACTGCCAGACCTTTGAGAAGGAGCGGTGCGTGTGGCGATACATCCTCCATGGTCGTCGTCGAGGGTCGCGATAGTGTTTTTCTGACACTGTGATATATTTTCTCAGAGTGAACATGAACCAAGACGGCATCGAGCACGTCTCGTACACGATCATGGATCTACGCGTCTCGCCGAGCGGCAAGTATTTGCTCGCCGCGACCGACAAGGACCGCCACTTTATCTTCTCGGTACGTAGTCCTGCTCGCCTGGAAGCATGTATACTCTCAAGTGCTGGCCCCGACTGAATCGCTGTTTTAGGTTAAGAGCAATGCCGCCCTTCGCAACCTGTACGGCCACAAGGCGGGTCCGTACAGCCAGCCGCGCGCCGTGTGGCACCCGTCCGAGAAGTACGTGATCTCCAACACGGAGGAGAACGGCTCACTATTCGTATGGTGCATCGCTTCGGAGCGCGTCGTGGACCAAATTGACGCCCACGAGAAGCTCGTGCGTGGCCTCTACGTAACGCCGAGGGCGGATGCGAACGGCGGCGCGATCGTGGTCACCGTATCTTACGACAAGCGACTCAGGGCGTGGCAGTCCAAGGTGCTCGCATCGGCCCTGACGCTCTGAGACCTCAAACAAGGATCGTGCTCGTTTATGTGGCTAAACGCAAAATGCACCATTTTGGTTCTTTGGCAGTGTTATGCGTTACCGGTTTGCCATTGGTGGATCTGTCCATTCCAGCCGAAACTCGAAAGGTCACTGGGCTGTCGCAGCCAAGTACTCTTTTCGGCATCTTACCAAGGACGTCCTGAGATCTCGAGCACATGATGGCGGCTCGTGGGCGGCGTTTGGAAGCGGAGCGCGAGCGCGACCTTGCGATCGAGGAAGCGGCTATCGCGTACCACGAGATAAACCATCTCCGTAATGAGGTTGAGCAACTTCGGCGCGAGAAAGCGTCCTGGGAAGCTGGACAGGACGCGTGGTCAACGCGTCACGAGCAGATCCTGTGGCACGTGGGCGCCATGGCCGAATCGCTGTGGTGCGCCTTCCAGCAGCATCGTGGTGATCAGAGCCCATATTCTCCTTCTAGCATGTCCGTGGAAGACGCCAAGCTGCTGGCGCTCGAGTCGTTCGCGCAGCTCGCGCCGATGAGCGACGCGCAGCTGTACGAAGAGATGCACGAGCTGTACGCCAAGATCGCGCACATGGAGGCGCAGCACACCAAGATGGCGGAAACAATTCGCCAGCTCAAGCGAGCTCAAGAGGAAGTTGTAGACACCCGACGAGCTTGGACCCATAGTCGAAAGGGTATACGCATGGAACGGCACGATCCCGTAAGCGACGACGCGTTGATCGAAGCAGACAATGATCAGCGAGCTGATCAGACTATCGAATTCGCGCCGGTCCATCCGCTACCAGAGCCAACAACGAGTATCCGGACGGTCGATGCCATCTCCCAGGAAGTATCACCAAGCGACGCGTCCGTTGTCGAGCTGCTGCAGGCGCAACTTACCATGTACATCAACTACTCGAAGAGACATTCGCAGTGTGAACACTCGAGAACATTCGTGGACGACCGAATAGATCAATGATGTCTGTACGGGGGATTGGAAACACCTGGTGCGGTAGCCTACATCGTCTCATACCTCCACTCTGCGATTGACGGCTCATTTCTTTTTCTTCTTGGTCGGGCTTTTGGATTTGTCACCTGCTGAGTTCTTGCCTTTCGTCTTTTTCGCGCTGGGTTTGCTGCCTTTCGTCTTCTTCTTCTTCTTCTTCTTGGTCGTCTTGGCCTTGACGCGTACTTGCAGGAGAGGATTCGATATTAGTCGCGAACCTGGAATCGGGAGGTTGTGGACGCACGCATATGTGGATCGATCTTCCGGTACGAGAAGCCCTCGTTCGACAACCGAAGATGGGATCACCAAATTGTGCCGCTCGAACAAGATTCGAATGCGCTCCACTTCCTGCATCTGCTCCGCTCGAAAGTCACTCAACAATTGGCTCGAACCTGAGCTCAGTAAGGTGGCACTCGCTGGCGTGTTCTTCGCGGGCACGCTTGCTGAAGCCGTCCGTGATTCCAGTTGATTGCTCCCCGTGGTCGCCGATTTGGTCTATAATGGAACACAAAATGTGTAAGAAAGTGGATTGATGCCACAGACCAAACGATGGATTGTCCCGCACATTTCGGCTGTGGCCGACAAGTGGCTTCTCGGGGAGAATGTTCGCCGGGAGTGGCGGTTTGCGGTTCATCGCCGCGGAGTAGAGATATCTGTACTCTGGATCCAGGGGCTCACCCTGAGGCGGAATAGTGCCTCTTGGAAACAACTGCGACAGGAGTGTGTCAGTTCAAGTGGTCGGGTGGGCAATGCTATGACTAATTGCACTGCACCTTGCGATTTAAAGTGGACGCCGAAGCCACGCGCGCGAGCGGCAGTGATCCATGATTCGTATGGCTTGTTGCATGAAATGCCTGAAATTTGAGTTCGGGCCGGCTTTCTTGAACCCGTTCGGGACATCGGAGTGAAGTTGAGTGAAAAACACCCTCAACGCGTTCATCGTCTTCGTCGATGACCGACGGAGATTCACCACTACCAAATGGAGACTCAGACGAGCGGGTGCGACCAAGTGCTCGGCTCTCGGCTCTTGCAGCAGCCTCATCAAGCAGCATCAGCTTACCCGACGAGGACGTTGACAATGGTGTGCTTGGCGTATAGCTGCCATCTCTCGATGAGAACGACGTGGGAGTGCCGTTGCTTCGCTTACTCTGAGGAGTGTAATTGGGAGGGAGCTGGTTTCGAAAATGCATTCCCCCTGAGCCAACAGGAGTTCCAGATCCTCCAGAGGCTGGCTTCTTCTTCTTCACAGACTGCAGCGCGTCACTGGATGGACGGATTGGCGTCGAATCGCCATCCGCTGGCTCGTTCGCTCCGCCTAATTTTGCCTGAACGTGATCAACCCTATCCGTGAGTGCGGATGGTGCTGTTTGCTGAAGCGCCTGCCACTCCAGCTTTTTTTTCTCCAAGTGCCTACGGCGAGGTTGGTTGATGGTTTCGAGCTCGCCGTCAACCAAACGGTCTAACCCAGCCGCTAGCTGCATCGCTTCTCGCTTGCGAAGATATTCACTCTCGTCGCGGCTCCTGCTCATTGACCATGTGTGGAGCTTTCCTCGAACCTCTCGAGCCTTGTCTCTCTCGAGATCCTCTTCGCGCTTCCGTTCAAGCCACACTTGATTCATCGTGAACTATCCACCCAATGGGATATTAGTGCGTGCGATACCACATTCACAATACTTCCTTCCAGCGTACCTCTGCTTCTGTTTCTGGCTCATACGATTTGAACGTAGCCTTGACCTGAGCACGACGGTCTCGATTCTCGTAATCCATAGGCTCCAAGATATCATCAGGATAGCCTGCTTCGTCTTCTGGGCCGCCACCCTCCATAGTTTCTAGGTCTTCCTCTGGTACGTCGACACCTCTGGATCGTAATTGAGCAACACGTCGGATGTGCGATGCTCTCAAATCTGGCATCTTGTACTTTTCAAGCTTCTGCGCCACCGCTGCTCTCATCGTCATGTCAAGCGATGAAGTCGCCAACGCATCTTCGCTCGACGATTTTACCATTGCGTTACCAGGCATAGCATTCGATGACGGCACTTTCCTCGGTGACTGGAGAGTTCAACGTACTAAATGGTGAGCAAAAAGGAATCGGTTGAATAAATACCATAGGCGGGACGACTTACCATTCGAGGAGGCAAGACTGGAGTGGACGCAGAGCCGATAACGCCGGCTTTCGACGTTGTCGACAAGCTGCTGTCATCAAACCATTGAACAACTTTCTCCAGACAAGCCGCTTGAATCTGAGGAAGCTGTCACATCACGATCCAGTCGAGCACATTAAGCATCAGCGCACGCGAGAGTGTGATGACATTTTGCAGTGTGTGAATTACCTTCGCCTGTTGGCATTCGTGAAGCATCTGCTTCAGATTTAGGAAGCGAACAACAGCATGCTTGCGGGCGACGTCTTTCTCGTGTCCCGTTGGCTCGTGCAGCCGTAAGAACTTCACAAGGCGATTGTACGCCGCTTCCGATTCTGCTGTAATCCCTAGATCTTCTTTAGTTGGAATGCCGAGTGAAGTTGCTTTTCGAATGACATGCTCGCCAAGAATCTCTAGTATGTGCGACGCCACCGCCCGCATGCGATTGTAAGTGCCACCAATTTCTTCATTGGCAGACAAAACAGGATTGCAAGTACCTGTGACGCTCAGGCGCTGAAGTGCTTGCGGAATGAGCCGCTGCGTCGCCACCTCTCTGTTGAGATTGCGGGCATGTTAGCGCTGGCGGAGGCTTTGTCCTGACGTGTGTAGACCACGCACGTACATGAGGCTTTCAACTTTCTCCAGCGCCGACGTCGCTGTCATCTTTGGCGCTGGAGAAGACGAGGAGCAGTTGGAGCGGAGCGTTGATGAGTTTCCCGTGCACTTCTGTCCGACTTGACTCGCTCGCGGCAAGGAAGGACCTCGTGGAGGTGATCCAGACCTTGCGTCATTCCATAATTCGCGTTGCAAGCCCAACAGCGTTATCGTATATTTAGGCGTCGTATCAATAGATCGTGCCGCTGTTTCGAGTCTGTGGCGATATGATACCTCACAGAGACGTCACAACGTTGATGATGCCGAACTCATCTTCCTCGTGACTTTGCTGATGTGGTTCATCATGAGTGCTGCTGTTTGATATCGAGAGCGCGGGTGTTGTCGAGGCTTTTGTCAACCAGGCATTTCCTTTTCGATCGCTGCTGCCGGTTGCCGAGCGCTGCGCAGTTTGGCTTGGATTACTTTCCGTCATCCTTCGACCGTGTGGCAGCGATAAGTGAGCGTTGCTGTTGAATGGATCGCGCGACTGTGGTATGCAGATACGGCCTTCGTCAAAAGCTTGGAGAAGCCGGCGTACACATTCACTTTTTGCCAAGTCAATTGGCTTGCGGCCGCGATTATTTCTCGTTCGAGCAGCTCGAAGAGCGCACGCATTGTGGTCGGGGTCATGCCGGTGCATGTACGCACCAAGTAGAGTGTGAACGGTGTCGTAATGGTTGTTTCGAACAGCCCTGTTTGATGAAGGTGACCAGAATTATTAGAATCAGCGTAATTGAGCCGAGAAAGGCTGGCAGGAGCCTACCAGTGAAGAGGAGTGTCTCCGCTCCGATCGACAACGTCTTGCGCAAGTCCCCGGTCCACTAATAACCTCGTCTACTCAGCGAGGGTCAGTGAGAGGGCGCAAAAGCGTTGACTTTAGCAACACATACCGTCATTGAGTCACCCCGACGGGCAGAATCGTGGAGTAATGTGAACCCATTCGTGATACAGTCGACAGCATGCAGGTCTGCGCCTTCGTCAAGCAGAAAAGAGGTCAAATCTGTGTGTCCAGCCCAGCACGCAATCTGCACGAGCGTCTCGCCGCGACTCGATCGCGCTGTGCGAACGTCGAACCCAAATCCGTTCTGCCGCGCCTTTCGCATCTCGGCGAAGATCATTCCTCGAATGGAATCAACTGAGAATCCTTCTCTGACCGCCTCCCAGATACATAGTTTCACGCGCGTGCGAGCTCGATCATATTCTCTCCTGATATCAGCAATTCGCTCCTGCTCTTCATTTTGTTTCGCTTGTTGCGCCTCGCTGGCTTCTTGAAGGGCATTTTCGTCCTCCTCTCGCCTTGATAGCCCTCTTTGCCATCGTTGACGGCATAATTCGAGAAACTGTGGGTGAGCTAGACGTTCTTGTTCTGCATTCCTGACCTCTAGCTCATACGCGAAGCTCAGCTGCTCTTCGAGGGTCATGGTCTCGGCTTCCCTCCGTTCGATGAGACTTTGCTCGTAGAGCTCGAGCAAACTGCGCTTATGCTGGATCATTCGTTCTAGCTGCCGCACGCTTTCGATTGCCGATTGCGAGGAGTCTCGCCACTCGCTGTAGACCTTCATTCGAGACATTGCGGCGCCCGCCGTGAAGTCGGTCAGACCCATCGCCTTGCTCAAGCTCGTCTCGGAGTGGTTTAGCGCAGTCTCGAGCTCGTCAACCCGAATGACCGCACGCACTTTGCTTTCAGAGACAGTGAAAATCGAGTTCCCTTTGTGCCGCGTGAATCGATCAAAGAACTCGTTCACGCGCAATACCTCAGCCTCAACAAACTGCGCGTCGGAGAGAAGGACGCTTTTGAGTAACGCGAGACACTCGGAACGGGTGGCAGCCATAGCGTCATGGAACTGCTGTGCAGTCGCTAGTCGTTCAGCCGATGTTGCATCGAGCTGCTGCACGAGTAACGCGTGGCGGTGATGGTCAAGCACACGATCGCGAATTCGAGACGCGCTAGCGCTCCACCCACGCAATGCGTCCTGGAGCTGGGGCCACTTTATTGACGCGTCCAACGTAGCTCTTCTCGCGTCCAACTCACGTTCGATCTCATCTACAGCGCGCTTGACGTCTTGCAGCTTTTGGTTGATCGTAGCGTCGCTCGTGAGATCGCGCACGAGCTGCCGTTTCCCCTCCACCGACTTGGATGCCGCTCTCTTGCGGAACACGCACTGGATCTTGGTCGCGGAGTCGCCCTGCGAGTCGGTCTCCGACATCGCATCGTCCTCCCCGACGGGCTTCTCCCACGTGGTATCACCCGTGGCGATGTTGTGGTAGTAGAACTGCTGCGAGCGCGGGTCGAAATGCTGCCGCCAGAGGCGAGCGGGGCGCTTCTCACTGGCCGCGCTACTGGACGCGGACCCGTCAGTGAGCTGCCTGACGCGATCGCGCGCCTTCTTGGACCGAAACACGCTCTGGATCTTCACAGCGCCGTCCATCTTGTCGTCCCGGTGCTCGACATCCACAAAGCCGTCGGGCGGCTCCCACTGCGCGGCGCCGCTCGCCGTGTGGTAGTAGTACACGCGCGCGGCCGTCGGGTCGTACTGCGCGATCCACACACCTTCTTCCGTCGCTTCTTCAGTGCCTTCTACGCCTGGATCCCCGCCCTCGTCGGGCGGCGCGAAGCCCTCAGGCTCGCCCCACGTGCCCTCGCCCGTGGCCGCGTGCGTGAAGAAGAACCGCGCGGCGGCGTCGTCCCACTGCCGCGACCATCCACCGGACACAGCAGCCTCCGCCACCTCCTCCGCCTCCTCCATCTCAGTAGTTTCGACAGTCGCGTCCGCCGTGGGCGCCGGCGCGACGACATCCGTCATCTCCATGGCGCTTCTTTGCCTTGGTGGCGTTGGTGTTGAACTTGCCGTATTAATACGTATGGGGCGGTTTTGTTCCAACAGAGGAAACGAAGCCATGAAGCGACACGGTTCAATGTGTGTTTACCCTACCCTCCGCCGGTTCATTTTTGAAACCTATCCCTATTTGGTTGGTGAACCGTGGCAAGTGTGCCGAAGGTGAACCGAAGGGGTGGCACTCGACTCCTATCCAATTGAGGGCGGCCGGCGATTTATATTTGGGGTTTGTATGGGAAGCAAAACCACTTGGGGTTTGTATGTCGCGAAAGGCTGGCAGCCAAGGAGCCATTCATTTCCCTGCCTTTGGCCTACAAACGCGGTCAGTGTCGCGGTCATTCGCATTCGCCTATCGCTAAGTCAATATGGTAAGCCGTGCTCGCTTATGGCGCGTTGGACGCGGGGGGAAATGGACGCTGCCTCGGGCGTGCGGCGCGGCACGAGACGCGGCAGCAGCGGCGTGAGACACACGGGGCGATCGAACAGTGTTGCCACCGGCACGGAACAACGGAGCGTTGCCGACAACAGCATCAGCATCGCGAGCGCCCAGCGACAACGAAACGACGCCAATGAATTTGATCGACGATGGTCCGCCACTCGAGGTGGATTCGAGACACCGTTATCAATGCCCATGGCCGACCCGTGTCGAGCGTACTCGTCGCTGGAATGATTCGTGTGATTCTTCAATCCCCGCCACGTGTGCTCTCTCGCGCTGCCGTTGCCGTCATCGTGTTCACCGCTCGTGACGGCGTTCCCGACCCCTCGCGAGGCACTCCGTGCAGCCGTATTGACCCTGTGGTTGTTGTGTGCTCGTAGCCGTCGCGTTTTTCGAAGAACCGTAAGAAGCGTGGACACGTGAGCGCCGGTCACGGCCGTATCGGCAAGCACCGTTGCCACCCGGGTGGTCGCGGTAACGCCGGTGGTCAGCACCACCACCGTATCCTGATGGATAAGTTCCACCCGGGTTACTTCGGTAAGGTCGGTATGCGCCAGTTCCACATGCTGCGCAACCGCGACCACTGCCCGACGGTCAACATCGAGCGCCTTTGGTCGCTCGTCTCGGAGAAGACCAAGGAGCAGGCCGAGAAGAGCAAGGACGGCAAGGCCCCGATCATCGACGTGACCAAGGCCGGCTACTTCAAGGTCCTCGGCAAGGGCCGTCTCCCGGAGATCCCGGTCATTGTCAAGGCCAAGTTCTTCAGCGCGGAGGCCGAGAAGAAGATCAAGGCTGCCGGTGGCGCCTGCCTCTTGACTGCTTAAGCGTGGATAGCGTTGAGTATTGCTTGAGCGTTGCGAACCTCTGCTGAATGACAAATACAAGCTGGCGATGGCGAACACTTGTCGAAAGCAGAATCTCACTCGGAAACACGCGTCATGCTGCTCCGCTCGGTTGTGCCATATCTTTCCATTTCTCTCTTTCTTTGTATCCTGTTCGTACGTGGCATTCTGGTGTTCATCTCCACAGCGCGTCCAACAGCTTCCTCGCAACGTCAATGTCGATGCCACCATTGAAGTCTGCCAACAGCTCATCCACTCGCTGTTGTAAGTCTGGCAGGAAGAGGCTTGAGCGCGCGCGAATTGAGCCGGCGCTGTGGGTCTCTACTCGGAACAGCACGACTCGCACTGTGGTGCCGCTGCGCGTCGACGAGAACGCCAGCGCCTCAGACACGCGGCGCGCGTCGTCGCTCGCCTCGAAAAGCGAGTCTTTCAGATCGGCGACGCGCGCCGGCGACGCCACGTAGGAGATGTCGAAGCACGCGCAGTCCCGCTGGATCGCAGCGAGCAAGCGCTCCAGCAGAGGTGACTGTGGATTGCCAACTTCATCACCGGAAACGCGCGAGTCCGTCGCGTCGCGATCGTCCATCTCCATCAGTTGCAATTGCACGTGCAGCCGCTTTAGCGGCGTGAGCGACGCCATCCGAAGCTGCTCGAGCAGGAAGCCTACCCACGGGAAAGACTTGAGTGATAGGCGTCTCGGTCGAATTCGGCCAGTTGTATGCGTACCTCTCTGCGAGGTGACCATCTTCGCATCCTCCAATTGAGCAAATGG
Organism: Pythium folliculosum; assembly: GCA_023336295.1. Taxonomy (NCBI): domain Eukaryota; phylum Oomycota; class Peronosporomycetes; order Pythiales; family Pythiaceae; genus Pythium; species Pythium folliculosum. Next base: position 38,490 of record JAADWV010000193.1, read on the forward strand.
ATCGTACGGGGACGAGGATCTGCTGTGCATCAGTGGTTAGTGCCTCAAGCGCCTTATCGGCCAGGAGCGGACTCAGGATACAGACCTGGACGGGAAAGTTGGTTTGATTTGCTTCCATCGAGAGGTTGTGGTGCGAAAGTTGTCGAGGCGGCGCTGCGTGCGGCGCGCAAGTAACTCCTGGATCGTCGTCTCCAGCTCCATTCTTTGCTTGCCTCTCTGGCTGGTGGCTGGATCGACTCAGGGATCTGATACTACCACCATCTCAGGACTGATTACCTTTGTTGTATGCTATTCTATCTTCTTTACTGAATAAGGTATGCTATGTTGAAGGAAACACCTCCATTGTTAGATACGTGCCTCCAAGGAGACATGGCCACAAAACCAGTGGCAAGATGGTGCGAGTACCCATGCGCGCGGCCCGCGGCGACGTCCTGCGGCTCGCCCTGCGCGTGGGCAGCGCCGCCCCGCAGTCGCTGACACGTGTATCTTCGACTCCACACGTGGCTGTGATGGCGACACGCGCACTGAGCGGGAGTAGCCGCCACGGCGGCGTATGGCGCAGCGCGCCTTTCTCCAAGGCACGCGCTTCCGTACGAGCGATGCTCATCCATTTGGATTGTATGGCGCAACCGCGTGTCGGGTTCGAACTGACCGCGGCTGTTTCGATCAGGTGCTGGGTCGGTCGTTGCTCAGTGATATCCAAGCACTTCAGGTGGGTCGCTCGTGCTCATGCAGCCGCGTCGTGTGCCTTATCACGCAACTCATCCATCACGCATCTCATTGACCTTGTTCAGCACGTCCACGAGCTGCTCTCTGCGCCGCACTCAACGCTGCACGAGAGCTTCGACGCCGTGCTGCAGCGCCTCGAGCAGTGTCGCTCCGAACGGCGCTGCATCTTCGTCACGGGCATCGGCAAGTCGGGCATCGTGGCGCGCCGGCTCGCGGCGACGCTCGCGTCCATCTCCGTGCGCAGCCAGGTACCGTGATCTCTTTGCGCTCTTCGTTCTCCAATTGTGCAGCGCTTCAAGTTTTTTTCTGTAGTGGGTCCACGGCAGCGAGTGGACGCATGGTGATCTAGGCAACCTCGAGTCAGGCGACGTGGTAGGCCTCAACACGCCCGCCAATCTGTCAGTTGCGGGCAGTGTGCTGACTCAAGAGACTCTCTGTAGATCATAGCGCTGTCGCACAGCGGCAACACAGCTGAGCTGCAGTCTCTCCCAGCGCTGGCAGCTTTGCGGGGGGTGGATACTATTGCGATCGTCGGCCAAGACGCCTCGTCGATGGCTGCAAATTGCTCACACGTGCGTGCTTTCCTCGCTGCACCTATGGCCGTTAACCATGTCGGAAGCTCACATCATCATTCATACGATAGGCACTCGTCGTACCGGCCAACGATCCACCGCAATGTCCGGTACCGTCGCGAAGCATTATTGTACAGGTTCGTCCCCCATCTTGGTCTCCGTTGCAGTCACTGGTTTGTTAGGCTGACCCGAGGCTGTTGACTGTTGACGATGACGCAGGAGGCTATATGCAACGCTATTGTGGAGCAGTTTGTAGATGCACTCGACAGTCGGCCGGCCGCCTTTCGGGACAACCACCCGGGCGGCGCTATCGGCGACGATTTCTCTAGATCATAAACCGGAACCACGAGTTACGACATGATAAACGATACCTCCTCGTCGTTGCCCCCAAGCACCACGGTCTCACCTTGCTGGTCAATCAAACGGTCAATCAGTTCGCAAGCGCTTGCTCAAGCCCTGCTTTTCGATGGCATTCAGGTGTTTGTGAGGTCTATTTTTGCTCAGCTATTCCCTTTTCCCAACCCACAGAAACTCGCGACGACGTAGTCACTCGCGAACAAATCAAACGGCCCAACCCAAGTGACTCGAGATCGACATGCGTCGCGGCCATAGAGAGCCGCCGCTATCACCTCCAATCTCTGCGTCCGGCAAGCACACCGGCACGGAGTCGGACCTGTTCGGCATGCTCCTGCCGAACGACCATACCCACATTCCGAAAGGCAAAGCCGCAATGTGGGATCGCCATTACCAGCAGCAGCAGAGGCTTTTGTCTCCTCAGCGAACGCCTGCGACGACTCCAACTCGACCGCAGTCATCCCATCGGTTTAGCATGACATCACCTACTGCGTGCTCTCCACGCCAGCTAATAACAGGCCCCGAGAAGAAACTATCATCAGCGACACGATGCAAAAGCGCAGACATGTTCAACTCGCCGCGCCGGGTCAAGTTGGTCGAGGCGCGTCAGCCGACTGTTGCGCGAGAAACCACAGAAACCCGGCTTGATATGCAATCAAATGAGGACTCGACGGTAGGTAACGATTACGCCTTCCACTGCTCAAACCAGCTGCCACTCAATGTGGGCGCCCGTGAGCACATCGAGATGAAGGCATGTGTGCTGGCACATATGCACCGCATCGATGTCGACGCACTCCAGCGACTGAGGGAAACCACAACCAACGAACTTGGTGCCATTAAGGCTAGGCAAGTTCTGGCGCGCGGGGGTATTTTGGACGATGGTAGCCTACTAGAATCGACCAAAAGGAAGACTTCGTTTCTACTCCGGCATTTCTTCGCGTTGGGCGAGGCGGTCACCACAGCGTACGACAGCGAAAGCATCATTTGCCGTGGTTGGTTGACTGCGCGTGGTGACACGTATTGACGAGTGTTTGCCCATTGCTTATTCAGGGCCCCAACCAAGCAAGATATTGTACTCTATGACGTGATCGATGAATGGTCGTGCCGCGAGAATGCCTCACCCGACGAGGTAACTACCATGTGGAAGTCCATCACTGCCCATATCGAAAGCTCGTGTAAGGATGCGGGGTCTGACGAGGATGGTTGCCACTGTAGTATCTTACCTTGCCATGTCATGTGTGATAGATGTACTGCGTCGCCAACTAGTTCCTGCAGCGGATCCCAATGCCCTCTCTATCACGATCGCAATGGATTGCCTGCGTAAGCTCCCGGCCAAGCTGCCAGACTACCGCCGTATGGTTGATGTTATCGTTTCACTTGTCGAGTCCGGCCTATACTTGCCTGCTGATCAGTCCGGAGATGAACGAGATGAAGGCTACTCTCGCACGGCGCCGGCTCTGCGATTGAACCCCACCCAGAGAAGGTACTACTTCGATGAGTGTCTAAAGCTCAAAGAGGCGCTGAATCGAGAGCTGGACGAAAAGCGAGCCCGCCTAGCAGCCGAGGTTGAAGCTAGTGCAGCTACAAGGCGGACACCACGAGAGCAACTGCATACGCTGCTGGATGATCTCCGTTTGGGGGCTTTGTTCGGATCATCTAGATTCACCGAGATGGACGATCTGTTCAGAACTTTCTTCCAGGCCGACGTACAGCGCCTTATGCCTGTCGCTTTACGAGAGGTGCTACGAGTATGCTACGACAGCGAAACGTCAAGCGAAGATCGTCGACGGTTCTTTTTGAACGCTTGGATGCCGCTTCTACAGCCTGACGACGCGACCGAGGTGCTCGTTCAGCTTACTACACACCATATCACCGCTTGCCAGACATTTTTCCACGAAGAAATCGATGCCATGGACAAACTGCTGATGGCGCCGATGGCGCCACGGACACCCGCGCCATCTACTACTCCTAACGCTCGCCGCAGCAGCACCGTAGCGCCATCTTCATCGGGGACCGCACGCCGCGATAGTCGAGTCCGTCAGACTGCCGCGTACACGTCGGATACACCGGCTACGTCTTTGTTTCACGCACTGATTGAACGCCATCCTGCGGAATTTGCTGCCGTGCTTTGGTCTTCTCCGTTCTTGACGGCCCACGTATTCCAGGTGCGACTCGCTGTCGAATGAGGAATGGTGCGAGGTTGGAGCTGTAATGTATCTGACGGTCATCCCCACCTAACCTTGTCAGGATTCCCAACATCTCATCGCACGCATTCTGGAACAAAATATTGTTTCCGTCTCATATGTGTTACACCAACGGCCCGATGTCCTCTCAACACTGCTCAACCACGCATTGAAAGACAATTCGGTACGGAATGACGACCAAACGTGCATCTCCAACGTTGAGACGATGCTCACCTTTGATGTACACGGTCTCAGGTCGCCCTTGAGGAGTTTCTTCAAACCCATCCCAAGGCCTTCAGCGACTTGCTGATGAATAAGGGGCCATCCTTAACGGCGGCGATCAAGAGCTATCCCTCGATCTTAGTGGATGTTCTCCAATCCAGTCGCCCGACGTTGGCTAAAGCGCTGTTGGCGATGCCCGAGCTGCTGTGCCATTTGTTCAAGTCCACGCCTGAGCTTCTAGCCCAGACCGTTCGAGAGGATTTGACAATTCTCCCGTTGGCGTTTTCACTTGTCCCGCAGTGTCTCAGCGATGCGCTGGAACGCCATCCCGAGTATTTGGTCGATGTCGCACACCGAAAGCCAGCGCTTGTAGCGAAGATCTTTGCCAAATACCCAGATCTCCTGCTGGTGCGTGTTGACGTTTGCAATTGCCTCTCTTTAGGTGGCTAGCTACTGATCCGTTTTGGTTGGATTCGTTTAGGAACCTCTTGAAGCCAACCCCTCCGTCTTCTCTAACTTCCTCGTGTTTCATCGCAAGATCCTCCCCGACTTCTCGAATCCGAATTTCGATCCGTCTTTCTTCCAGTTTGAACGGAAACAGTGTGCAGATAGCAGCCAGCAGACGGAGAAGCATCTCTGTAAATTCGACGGCAGGCTACGCATACGCGAGCGGATGAAGTTCCAAGAAGATGCGCAAGTGTTCGAAATCCGTCAGGCACTAGCGGCACTCACGGCTTCGGTCAGTGCGAATGGTCGATCAACCCCTGCCGGCGCAAACGGCCGCACGACACCCGCAGTCCCCACGGAGAGGCCTACACTAAAAGAGGGGAAGGGAGCGCACGGAGGCCTGCTCGTACCGTCGCCTGGTCAAGTCGTGAGTGAAATTACGCGAATCTCCATGAAGAAGCTCGATGCGGATGCGCAGATCGACGCGCTCGGTAAGAAGCGACGACCGCTTGTGGACTTCGTGTTGGACTTGTACATTCAAGAACTTGGGTTCAAAAGAAAGGCACAAAAAAAGCTCACCCTCCTTCTCACGGGAGCGAAGCAAGCTGAGCAAGAGAGCCTACGGATCAAGTGGTTTCTACGGTTCATGAACGCCAGTGGAATCTCCGCATCAACGCTACCTATGTCAGCTACAGACCCAGTCGAAGTTGTGTGGACGTATCATCCATTGGCCTCGGAGTTCTACCGCACCGCGACCCAGTTTCTTGTGGCACTACCAAACGATGAGCTTCCGAAGCGCCTAGAAGAGGAACTAACCCGACCGTGTCTTATCGGCTATACTCGGTTGAAGCAGTTCCTTGACGATCCACTCATGATGCGGATGCTGCCCACGAAAGACCAACGGCAAGAGATTCTAACCGCGATATGTGAGAAGGAATCCCGTATTCATGGTTCGACGAGTGAAAACACCACAACGACAAAGACGTCGTCCGCAGCGTCAGTCACCACGATCCACCTCGAGGACGTACTCGAGTCGCTGATGATTGTGTGGATTCAGTTCCAAGACAGGTAAGCCGGTTAATGTTCCCCTCGGTGAGCTCCGTGTCTGACTGATATCGCGCCGGTGGTCTGACTTGACAAGTATAGTGTCCGAGGTGACTGGACTGCTCAGTTCCAGCTTGTGAACCCGGACGGGAGCGGTGTCTTACGCTACTCTGGTGAGTCGATCTAGGTACTGTAGCTTTCCAGGGCAAGCCTAACCAGAATTGTTGTGTCAGTTTTCGCGGACCTCATTCGAACCAAAATGCCAGCGATGGATGAACGAGCAATCATGAAGATCTATCATCAGTGTGGCGAGGAAAATGGTCTCGGCGAGTACTTCGTGGCTGTGGTACGAACGAATATTCTAGGTTAGTGTTCTTTCAATTTCTTCGGTGAACTGACCCTTGTTAATTCTGTTATCCTAGGACGATTTCTCGCTCGCCATGTCTATCATTCATGAGCAAGACGCTATTCGCCAATATGCAGCACGGGTCACCTCGCAGGCTGCGAGCTTGCCGTGATTGGGCTTGTCTTCTTCGTGACCAGGGCTTTTGCGCTCCCTTCCTCCTCTAAGATCGTAACGTGGGCACCGCCGCACCAAAATCTTTTACTCTGCTTAGTCGTGTCGTGAAAACGTGCTTCACCCAAATGAGGCTGGGAGGCTGGCTGCTTCATGGAGCTGTCTTGTTGGTTGACGCGCACTGGTGCGAGCCGCCGGTGCCGGTGGGAAGATGTGGAGTTCTCTGTTTTCTCGCAGAGCGGTGGCCACGTCGTACGCTGATGGACGCTGTCTCGGGTCGATGTGGAGAAGCTGTTTGATGATCACTCCAATCAACGGCGGGATGACAATAAAGTTCTGGCACAGGAGACATGTTGTCTGTTCGCAAGTTTGATCGATATGGGTGAAGACTTCTTTCCGCCAACGCGGGTTCGACGAGAGATACGACGGGCCGCCACGGAAACCCCACACGATACACTGCACCAGCTGTGGAAAAGAGATGAAAGAGAGACATATCGGTGAGTAACCTGCGTGTTGCACGCCAAAACAAAGGAACCAGCATAAGCCACGTACGATCACACCAGCCGACCACAGATCGGCGCGCGCGCCGTCAAAGCCCGGACGCGGCGGCGGGATCTTGGCGTGGGAACGCACTTCGGGCGCGACAAAAATGGGTTTACACTTGATGCCGACGTAGCCCGCGCCGGCGATGCCGCGGTGGTCGACGATCTGGCTGCTGCCCAGATCGATGATGCGCGGCACGAGCTCCTTGTCGATCGCGACGTTGTAGATGTCGAGGTCGAGGTGCGCGACGCTGTGCGCGTGCAGATACGTGAGCCCGCGCATGATGCCTTCGAAGATCTTGATGCCTTCGCGCATCCACTCGTGGCCGGCGCCGCGGTACACGTACGACACGCACTCGAGCTTGGTCGGGCCTTCGCCGTGGCGCGCGACAAAGTCCTGGAGGTGCGTGACCATGAGCTGGCGGATCTTCTTGTGCGCGTACGCGACCAGGCTGCCGTTCGCGACGTACTCGGTCGCGATGTACAGGTTGTGCTGGTCCTCGCCGTTCTCCCAGCGCACCATGTGGCGGTTGCTGAGCACCCCGTCCACGCCCTTGCTCTGGAGCTGCGCCATGACGCGCAGCTCGCTCTCGACGTCGTCCTTCTGGACGTGCACCTGGTGGCGGTCCATGACCTTGAGCGCCACGGCGGTCTGCTGCGTCGGCGCGTCCAGGTGGAAGTACGTGCCCGCGAGCACGACGCCGCAGCGGCACACCGCGAGCGTCTTGTCCTTGCGGCGCATCGCGATGATGCCCTTGCGGTCGTCCCACGGCAAAAACACGGACGGCACGACCATGCGGTACGGCTGGCCCTGCGCCGAGATGGGCGCGTGCACGAACTCCTCGAACGTCGGCTCGCCCTGCTGGGCCTTGAAGTGGTTCATCGCATTAAGCACGTCCATCGTCGCCCGACGGCCTCGGCGCGGTGTTCTCTGTTCTGCCCTCTTTCTCTGGGGCACGGTCGGAGGGAACCGAAAGAGAGGCGTCAGGAGGGTACCAAGAGTGATGGTCGCGTAACCTCCTCCATAGTGACATGGACGGTGTCGGTAATGCGGGGATTTATTTTCACCAATCATAGGAGTGTTGCAGTATGATTTCAGCCAATTAAAGTGAGGATCTGCTGGTGGGTGAGCCCATTTTCACTCGCGAAAATGGCTCGCCATGCGCTTGGCGCCGTGCGCGTGGATCTGCGCGCGACGCGCGCGCGCCACGAGGCCGGCGCGAGCCGCGGCGTCGCACAGGACACTCGAGCGATACTCTACACCAACGAGCTCCAGACGCGCCATCGATTCGTGCGCATCCAGCGCCGCGAGCCAGCGACAGCGTGGGCGTTGGCCGAGCTTCGCCCGAGTGTGGATGGAGCGGCCAGCTGGATCTCCGCGGGCTTGCTCGCGTCGCTGGTGAACGAAGTCGAAGCAAACCGAGAAGAGGAGGTGCGGGATATCGAACTGGTTGTGTCCACAGTGGACGATCCGGTCGAGAAGACCAAGTGCTCGTGTTCTCCGGGCTCGGTCGTCAGCACAGGTGTCCATTTCGTAACCCGTGTACGTCCAGCCCGCGCCATCGCCGAAGGACTGGAACGAACCATCGCTACTACGCTCTACCGTGAGATGGCGTGGCCGGGCAAGCGCAGCCGCATTGCCTGGCTCAACACCGGCGATTTCATCGAGTTTCGCGACGTCGAGTTCGAAACGATCGGAACTGGATGCTGCGCGCAGGTCGGCGTGTGCTCCCTCAAGACTCACATCTCTCTCAGTTTCAAGGGTGACAAGCAAGTGACAGCTATTCGAGGCACTGCTTCTCGTCAGTTTTTATCGGCCGAAGAGCTCTCGCGGAACGTGGAAACGACTTTGGGCGGCTTCCATGACTACTCGATTCGACTTCTCACAGCTGTACTCGCCCGACTCGATGCGTCGTCTGTTCGACAATCATCTTCAGTCGGCGCGATTCTGAGCGGCCTCCCAGGTATCGGCAAAACAGCCCTGAGCAAGGCCGTTTGTGACACTCTCGGTGTCCATGTGCAGTATTTGAACGCCACCGACGTATTCCAGACCTTCGTCGGCCATTCGGAAGCCCAGATTGTCAAGACGTTCGAAGAACACGCGCACCGTGAGCCAAGTATTCTTGTGATCGACGGCCTCGAGGCAGTTGCGACGTCGCGTCAGCACTTCATGGACTCAGATAGTACGCTCGAGGTCGGCGTACTGGGCACGTTTGTGTCGTGTCTCGAGAAGCTCAAGCTCTCTGGCGCGAAAGTGTTCGTGCTGGGCACGACCAGCCGTATCGATGACATCGACGCTGCCGTGTACTCGAATGGTCGCATGGATTTGATCGTGAAGATGGAGCCTCCATCACAAAGTGAGCGCCTTGCGATCCTGGTTCGTATGATGCGTGGGTGGACCTTGGATCCTCTCGTCCCTGACCAGGTCGCGAAGCTCAGCGAAGCCACGGGCGGATTCGTCGGCGCCGATTTGCTCAGCATGTGCCAAAAAGCGCTCCAGTCTTGCCTGAACGACCCATCGAACCCCGACAAACGGAATCCAACCGTTCTGTCCCGCCATTTTGATGAGGCACTCTCCACCACGTATCCATCCGTGCTTCAATCTCACCACGTCTCCCTTCTGCAACAAGACGCAACGGCATCCCAGAGCGCGAACCCTTTCAGCGGCATTTACGGTGTCGACGAGGCACTCCGTACTATCAAAGTATCGCTTCTTGAGCCGCTTCACGATTGCCGGCGATTCCTCCAGTTCGGTACTGTACCGCCGAAGGGGCTGCTTCTTACCGGGCCTCCTGGATCCGGCAAGACACACTTCGCGAATGTTGTTGCTGCTGAGCTCCGTCGGCAAGGCTTGGCCTCGTTTATCTCAGTTCGCTGCACCGATCTGCTGACGAAGGTTGTAGGCGATACAGAGAAGGCACTGCGTGAGCTTTTCGAGACAGCGCGCAGCGCGGCACCGTGTGTCATCTACTTCGACCAGATTGAGAGCATCGCACCCGTGAGAGGGTTTGATACGAGCACGGAGCAGACGTTCGATCGCTTGTTAAGCATGCTTCTCGTAGAGATGGATGGTTTCAGTACGTCACGCGAGTCTCTCAAGCACAGCATGGGAAGTGAAGCAGCGCGCAGTGCGTTCGTGAAGAACCACATTGTCATTTTAGCATCGACCACCACCAAGAACCAGCTGGACCCCGCAATTCTCCGACCAGGGTACGTACAGTTGCTCTGCTCATTCAACTGGCTGTGCTTTCGCTAACCACGACGTGACGATTTGTACATACACACAGCCGATTCGACGTTCACATTGAGCTGAACCTCCCGGATCGAGAAGCTCGAGAGAAGATTTTCTTGGACGCGGCTCAAGGCGTGCCTATCGACTACAGCTCGGACAGCGACCTCTCGTCCGCCGAGCGACTCGCCTCCTTTGTAGCCGACAACACCTCCGATTTCTCCGCCGGCGATCTCTCGTCGCTACTTCGAGAAGCAGCCATGGCATCCATGCGAGAGAGGTTCGATGTCCCCACGATCGCAACCAAGTACATTCGAGATGCGCTTCGCGAACGCCAAGTGCTGCGGGTCTCGTCGCAAAATCATTAAAGTGAATCTATATCGATATATAGAGGTTACACTGGCGTATTATTCAACACAGGGAGCTCCATCAGCCACCGGAGGTGACTGGGCCATTCGAGTCGCACTCCTCAACTTCCCACAGAAATGATGCGCGGCGAGCGGCGGCGCCCGACGCCCCACCTCGGCGACCGTCTCCACGCGCGCAACCGATACAAGGACAACAAGCCGGACTTCTACTCGCTGGGCCAGCTCTATCCTTCGTTTCTGCCGTAGTGAGTGTTTTGCGTTCGCATGTGTCTTTCGCGTAGCAGCTTGTTGAACGGAGACCGCTTTGTCCTCGGCATGCCGCGCTCCCCGCGGTAGCCTGCGCAATGTCGATCACGAGAAGAAAACCGCGTCGCTCGCGTTCGACGATCCGTACGCCACAAGGTACGGTGCTCAGCCTGCGGGCACTGTTCTTGAGCTTGCAAAGCAACGGGTAGTGACGTGATCGTGCCCTCGACGGCGTGCTCTGTAGGGAACTGACCGCGACGCTCTTGAAGCACGACTTTGGGCTCGACTGGACCATGCCCATCGACCGCCTTTGCCCACCCGTACGTGTCTTTGCCTTGGTGCGCGGAAAGCTACCAGAAGGAGATTGGTTACCCCGTTCGTTTGTGTATCATGCTCAGCTCCCCAATCGGCTGAACTACATTCACTGGATCGAAGACCTACTTCACGCCAGCGGAATCGACCCCTTCGCAGCACCCTCGACGATCCGCGGTATCGATATCGGCACGGGTGCGAGCTGTATTTATGCACTACTCGGTGCGAATGCGAATGGGTGGTCGTTTCTTGCCACGGAGATCGACGAAGTGTCGTGGGCATCGGCGTCCGAGAACGTGGCGCGCAATGAACTGACGGAATTGATCCGCGTCCAGCGAGTTGCGACGTCGCAACTACTCCTAGAGCCGCTCAACAATGCCCCGCGCGATTTTGAGGAGAAGCAGATCCATTTCTCGATGTGTAATCCGCCATTCTTTGGAGAGATGAGTGAGGCCGATACGAATCCGGACTCTGCCTGCATGGGCAACTCAAGCGAAATGGTCTATCCAGGCGGCGAGGTCGCCTTCATCGGACACATGATCGAAGATAGTCTCAAACTACGCGACCGGGTCTTGCTCTACACCTCGATGATCGGCCGCAAATCGAACTTGCGCAAGGTGCTGGCGCAGCTGAGGGAAAGTGGTGTCCGAAACGTGGCCTCGATCGAGTTTTTCCAAGGTCGAACAAAGCGCTGGGGTATCGCGTGGTCATTTTCAAGTTCAGCAAAGCTGCACGATCAGGTGCGCACATTTTGCGCTATTGTTCGTATTCACCTACTTGTTCGAAAGGATCCTGACGTCATGCAGGCCAAAGTGCTTGGAAAGCGAAAGGAGACGCAAAGACAGCAAGGTGTTGAGTTCCACGTCCCCATGTGGTCGACTGATGGTGCGTACCTCGAACCAACGCATGCGTATCGAGGGTCTCACGCTAATTGGCCCACCTGTGCGGCGACTCGATGCACAGTGGATCATGGCTGCCGATCACTGGGAGAAGTGATCGATCGCGCTCATGAGTTCGTGGCGAGCATCAAAGAACGGTCGGTTGAGCTTGTCAGTTTAGACACCGAAGAGAATCTGTACAGTCTCAGCGCCGCCGTCCCTGACGCAGAGACGCCCGTGTTTGATGCGACTATCGAGTTCGAGGCGGACGACGACAGCACTGATTTCGTCGTGCGAGTTGAGTTCGAGAGCGGTAAGCGGGACGAATGCTGGCGCTTTTGTGAGGGACTCAAGGCTGCAACCATCCGGTCGGGGCGCCTGTGGAGACGAAAGAGATCCAGAAAATCAACACGGGAAGTCGAATCCAATAAGTGACAGCTCATTTGTGCTCTCTACGCCCTGGTTCAAGTAAACTAGGTCAAAAATTTTAGAAGGCTGTGACAGTTCTTGGAGAGCATCTTATCAAATCTCACGCACGGTGAGTTCCATAGCAGGGTCAAGCTCTCACGGACGCCGTGTCGACAACCTGCGGCCGTTCCAGACGCTGCTGCTGTTCGCGGACTTCGACCCCGTGCTGCGGTCGCTGCCGGGAAACCAGTCGCTCCTGCTGCAGTACTGATCCAGGCTGCGCGCCAGGTCAAGAACTCCCAAGACCTCGCGTCCGAGACGTCGATCCCGATCCACCAGCTCATCCGGCTCCATATCCACCTCGTAACCTCCGTACTGGGGCTACAGCAGTGTCATCAACACGATCACGATGCATAACTTTCATCAAGGGCATCCGGAACAATATCTTAATCTCAACCGCACGTTTGCGCCGCGCTCGAGCCCTCTGATGTGCTCCCGGGCTTGAAAAGCGCGCGCCTGCAAGGGGACGCCGTCAAGAACCTAGGCAGCAGCAAGAAGAATGAGTTCATCCACACGCTGGTACGTTGCATGATGATTTTGTTTCGTGTGTGGGATGATGAGGGCTTTGGGTAACGCATTCGTTGGGGATGAATACGTAGATTTGGTTGATACAGCGCAAATTTATGAGCTAGCACGACCGATACAACCTCGACGGCGCACCGTCCGTGAGTAAGAACCTCGTGCTGCGCGCGTTGGGGTCCGTTGCGGTCGTCGTCAAGCAAGTCGTGCCAGTGTTCTTCGTGTACACGCTCGTTCTGCTCGGCAACCTGGACGCGGTCTTCGTGCGCAACCGCGCCTCCGCGAACACAACGAGCCGCAAGCCGCCGCGACACTCGCCACGGACAACCGACCACTGTGCACCAGCCTGCCAGCCTGCTGCGGAGTCGGACCTTACGTTCTACTCGGACGTCATCGAGCTCTTCTAGTTCTCTATTTCATCAAGTTTGTGTTGTCCAGGACGGCGTCCATGGTCTACGAGAAGAGGATCAAGATGCGCGACACGATGAAGATCATGGGCGTTTCTACGAGCCCAATGCTGATCGTGTAGGTCGCCAACAGCTCGGAAACACAGCCGATAAGACGGTCTTCAACATCCCGAGAACTGCCAGCCTAGTGTGGCACTCGTGGAGCTAGTGTCGCGTGAGTCTGTGGCTGCACAGATTTACCAAGACAAACAAGCTCGAAGATGGCTAGAAGAAATGCGCTGTGGCCATCTCACGCTGCGCGGCATCTCGGGCGGCGAGCACAAGCATGTCTCGTTCGCCACCGAGATCCTCTCCAACACGTCGCTGCTGTTCGTGGACGGGCCCAAGTCGGTCTCGATAGCTTCATGGCCGAGACTGTCGTTTGCAGCTCCAGCAGATCGCGCGCGCCGTCCGCACACGATCCACCAGCCGTCGAGCGAGCTCTAACGTTGTTTGATGAGCTGTGCTTGCTGTCGGGCGGCGCGACCGTGCTCATGCCACGACGTCAGAGTAGGTGGAGTTCTTTGGCTCGCTCGGGTACCAGTGTCCGCCGTGTTTGAACCCGCCGAACTACTTATTGAGCCAGCTCGTGATAGTCGACATGGCCACTGCGCTGCCAGCGTTGAACGTGTGGAGAAACTCAGTTAAGTGGGTCAAGGACGCCGAGCAGGGTCACGCTCGGAAAGCACGGGTTTTCCCGACTTCAACAACGAAGACACCTCGTTCGAGATGGACCGCTTCGGTGTTGTCGTGCAGATGTTGGTAATAGCCAAGCGAAACGTTGCTTGCCTCAATTGCGATCGCATTGAGTTCTGAGCAGCAGTGTTCCAGATGCTGTTCGTCTCGCCAGTCGTTGGGCTCAGTTACCTGCCGGTCGACGTGTTCTCAGCACTCAGGTCATACATCGAGCGACAGATATTTCAACTATTCATTTATTAACGGCGGCTTGCTCGTGACAACAGCCACCATCAAAGCTGCAAAACTGTGGTACATGGTCAAAGAGCGCTTTAGCACCAGCCAGACGAAATGACGCCGCTCGCTCCTAAGTTATGGCAAGTGCGTGATGAGTTCCAGCCCAACGCCCATGCAGGATGCACGTGCTGCCATCGATGCCGCCAATGCGCCATTCGGTCGTGAACAGAATAGTGCCCAAGCTGCAATGGCACCTCACAGGCAACACTTCTCCATTTCGTGTCTCGTGCTGGGCGTTCGATAAACTTTATCTTCTGCAATTTCCACTGCACCCAACAACCGTCGTATTTGGAAGGCTACACATAATACTGTTCGTGTAGAGATCAGGTGGCGACATGCCTGATCCTTGCGATGCCTCCTTCTGAAGGGGAAGCATTCGATCAAGCAATGAGGAAGCATGAAATCAAATTCGTTGCCGCTGAGCGATTCCATCGGAGCAGAGCTCCGGGCCGACAGTTTAAGTTTTCTGTGTTATTTTGACGCGTGGTCATATCAATGAACGCGCAACAACCGATCAGACGGCCGCCCGCAATTTCTCGTCGAGCGTCACAATAAACGTCGACATGTCAGCAACCGTGTTGCGGATTGGCACGGCCGACTCCTCGTCCATCCAGTGCAGCGCCTGGATGTACTCGTGAAGCGCGGGCTTGACGCGGTCCTTCTCGAGATGCAGCGCCGCCAGATTGAGACTCGGGAAGTGGCGCACGTCGTAACGCGGGGCTGTTTTCGCTTTTTCGAAAAGATCAACTGCCTCTTGGTCGTACCCTTGCTGCACACGAATCAGCGCGAGGTCGTTGTACGTGTTCCCGAACGTCGGGTCCAGCTCGATCGCACGCTCGCATTCGACGACGGCTTGATCCAGCTCGCCGTCCAGGTAATAGTGCCAGCCAAGGTACGCATGCGCGTCGGCAGTCGGGAACATTTTGATCGACTCGCGGTAATACGCCTTGGCGATGCGCGCCTTGTCCGGCCCCTCGAGCGCCTCATCGCCAAGGATCTTGGCAGCTCCCTGGATCAGCTCGAGCGCCTTTCCCAGCGCCTTCGCCCCCTCGGGCGGCTGTTCCGCCTTCTCGCGGGCGTACTTTTCCGTCGTCGTCGTGACCCACTGCGGTAGCGAGAGCGTAAGTGGGTCCTTCTCTTCGTCGTCCTTGTACAGCAAGTGGACGCGCTGCGAGATCGCCTTGTTCACGATCATGGCGTCGTCGATAGCCTTCTCGAGCAGTTCCGGCGCGCGCTCCGCGCGGAACTCGGCGCGGATCGTGGCGACACACGACGCATCGGTCGTGAAAAAGTCGCACTTCTTGCCAGTGCCCCAGTGGACCTCGCGCGGCAGGATCGCCTGCAACAAAACACCAAGAGAGACCCACGAGAAGAGGGAGCGAGAGAGAACTGATCGGATGAGAACTCAGGCGCGCAACATAACCCGCCGCCACGATGGGCGGCTTGCAGCAGGCCGCGGTTACCGCACCTTGAAGCCCTTGCTCTGGTCGAGGATCTTGCCGTTGCGCAAGAACGAGCGGTAGAGCGCGACGACGACTTTGCTGGAGCCCATGGTGGGAACAACGGAACTTGAAGAGAGCGACATGGCCAAAAAATTACGGGTTACAGTGTAACCAGATCAGTTACCTTGGAGTTGAGAACAGTGCATCGGTTACCCTATTTTAGACACGTCATGGGAGAACCACCGTTGACCGGTTGTGAACTCCAGGGAAGTACTTAGAGCAACTCCTCCGGACACGTAATTTACGCTCGTATAATACGGGTGTATTTTACCTGGGAAAGAATCGGTTCGGCGCTGAGGGAATTACATAACAGACCCGAACTTAAGGTATTAAGTTCGCTAACAGACCCAATCAGTTTAGTTAACAGACATAGGCTGTGCCAAACAGGCCCAACCCACCAACACTTGACTGCCTGGGCGGCAAACAAGTGCACGCGAGAACTGTTTGGTTATCCTTAGGTATCATCTCGAGCTATTCTCCACGTGACGGGAACCTCTTCTCTCGTCTCCGACCAGCAGTCGCTGTCTGAGGACCGCCGGCTGCGCTGCTCGCCTTACTCCCGCGGGAAAAAGATGATAGTTTTGTTTGGCGGTCTCGCTCGAGCAGCGAAATGTCAACGGGTATGATCAAATCTTGATACATGCCACGAACGTAGTCGTAGTAATGCAACCTGGAAGTGAACAATGCCGGGTTGTTCTCCTGAGGCTGCATGTTCACGGAAAGTCGGTAGTAGAGAACAGCGCAGACATGCAAGCATGGGATCTCAAACTCGTTCCATCTCCCGCAGCTGCATGTGCGACACCGTAGATCAACAACCCTGTCGACGCCGGGTTGTGAGGAAGACACCGAAAAAACCATCTCTGAAGACGGAGTTACATGACGCCGGCGGCCGAGTGCTGCTGCTTCCTTGACTTTTTCAGCTGCATGATCCGTCAGCGACAGTGGTCGTCGCCTATCCTTGTATGCTTTTGCGAGATCGAACATTCTTTTCCTCATTTTGTCGCAAATGCTCACCAAGCACCCAA